>JAAWXA010000006.1:310580-434640 GCA_038090715.1 Florisuga fusca | reverse complement strand
GGCGGGTCCAGGGCCCGCCCCGAAAGGAGGCGGTGGCGGCAGTCAGACGGGGAACGGAGCGCGCAACGCATCCGGGATCGCTGCTGCGGCCGGGGGGGCGCCCGCGGGCGGCGATGGGCAGGACCCGCCGGGCCCTGGGAGGGGGAGAATGGCGCTGAGCACCAGCGGACCTGGGTGGGAGGCGGAGGGTGTAGGTGAGAGAGGTGACAGAGAGAGAGGGGAGTGGCTCGGGGTCCCCTCTCGGCAGGCAGCGTGGTGAGGGTTAACAGGTTGTGGGGTCTCGCCCCCGAATGGTGCTGGCCGGTGCCCCGGTCTGTGAGGTGTTGGTTTGTACTAAAAAAAAAAACAACTTAAAAAATACTTCCCCTGAGGGTCGTTTTCTCCCTCTGCCCAGATAAGGTTGCTCACATCCCAAAGGGCTCTCAACAAGCGAATAGCGCTCGGCGTACTTCCCGAAAGGAGCAAATCTGTGCCGCTGTAGGCGGGTTCAGAGGCGGAGCCTGAGCCCCAGAGAGGGTGGGAGCACATTCGTAGAAGTTGTGAAGGGCTGGGGTTAGAACGTCTAAACCGGTGGAGTTCAATGTATTTATCGACTATCTGAATGCTGGAGTTGAGTGCACCATTAGTATCTCTGCTGATGGTACCAAACGGGGAGATGCTGCTGACACTCCTGAGGGACAAGAGGTCTTGCAGAGGGGTCTGCGTAGATTGGAGCACTGGGTTACCATTAGTGACATGAAATGTAATGAGAGCAAAGGCCAGAATCTGCACCTGGGACAGAGGAACCCTGGACACAAATAGACTGAGAGGAGTTGCTGGAGAGCAGCTCTGCAGAAAGGGACCTGGGGGTGCTGGTGGGTGGCAGGCTCAGTGTGAGCCTGTGTGTGCCCTGGCAGCCAAGAGGGTGACCTGCATCCTGGGGAGCATCAGCCACAGCATGACCAAGAAAGGGATGACTGTAGCCTTGGTGTGGCCTTACCTTGAGCACTGTGTGCAGTGCTGGGCCCTACAGTTTAAGGAGGATGTTGAGGTAGTTGAATGTGTCCAGAGGAGGGCAACAAAGCTGGTGGAAGGGCTGGAAGGCATGTCTTACGAGGAGTGGCTGAGGACTTGGGTTTTGTCTAGTTTGGAGAAAAGGAGGGTGAGTGGTGACCTCATTGCTGTCTTCAGCTTCCCAAAGATGGGAAGTGTCAAGGGAAGGTGCTGAGCTCTTCTTCCTGGGATCCAGTGACAGAACACATCAGAATGGTTTAAAGCTGCACCACAGAGGTTTAGACTGGATATTAAGAAATATTTCTTAGCTGAGAGGCTCACCAAACACTGCCATAGGCTCCTCAGAGAGGTGGTTGATGCCACCAGGCTGGTGGTGTTTAAAAGGCATTTGAACAATATGCCTTTATTGTTCAAGGATATGCTTCAGTATTTTGTCAGCCTTGGAGTGGTCAGGCAGTCAGACTAAATGATCATCCAGTCTAATCTTGTCGTGTCTAAATCACTGTTTGTGAAAGATGCTGAACAGAAGGAAACCAGAAAGTGGTCTTCTGACACTGCAACTTAACGAAGCTTTTGGAAATTTTGCTACATTTCCCATGGGCAATGCTTTCTCTTCCAGGAGTTAAGTGAGCAGCCCTTCATGGGCTTGTGGCAGTTTTGTTCTGGGCTGTGGCCACTCAGGTCTTGAAGATGTCCAGGTTCAGGGATCCCACCTCCTTTATGGGCAACTCATTCCAGTGCTTAATGGTCATCACCTGATTTTGGTTTTGATTCCTTGTCTCCATCATGAACCTCTCTAGCTGTGGGAGAGGCCACTGTCTCTCACCCTGACACCAGGCAGTGTGAGGAAGAGCCTGTCCCTAGCCCCATGGGAGGAAGCAGGGGAGGCCAAAGGGCTTGCCAGCAGTGCTGGAGTATGGAGAGAGCCTACAGGACTTTGCTGCAGCCTCCATGGCAGGCATGAGGTGTTATCCAAAGAGCCTCCATGCCATATGTACATGGAGATGTCTGCCACAGCCAGAGCAGCCTGACCCCTGTGACCCTGGGAAGACATCACCAAGGCTTTGGTGACTGCTTTGAAAAACCAGTGCTGAGCACAGAACAAGAGATGAAGGGATGGACTGGGCAGTGGTGTTGCAGTAACCTCAGATGTGTGTGCTGGGACCACAGTGATGCTGGGGAGACGGTGCTGTGGGTGAGGATGGCCGGGTTGTGACACCCCTGAGCCATGGGTTCTCTCTGATGGGCTATGATTCCATCCATGGAATCCATGGAATTTGACATTGCCAAGTGATGGAAGATGACCATCTGTGCCTCAGTGCTTATACCTGGGTGCTGAGGCTCACCCGGCTGGCTTGGACCCGCACTCCAGCTGAGCGAGTTCACAAGGCTTGAAGCATTGGGTGAGGCCTTTGGTGCTGGTGTCGTGCTCGGGAAGTTGTTCCTCGCAGCTCTCAGTGCCTGACCCCAGAGCCATCAGAGGAGTTTAACCCATCCCTGCCAGCTTCAGGCAGCTGGAGCAACCAGGAGGCAGGCTCACAGCAGCAGAGGTGAGCTGGGAGGGGACAACTCACCCTGGGGAGCTGGGAGGGTTTCCTTCTTAAGCGACATGGGCATTTCTTCCGCCTCTCCCCGGGCCAGCACATGAGCATGGCCTCTGTTCCCGTTCTAGCCTGACACCCATTGCTGCAGCGCCCGTGAGAGGGAGCAGCTTGACATCCCCAGTTCCTCTCAGCCCATCACAGCCCGTGGAGACCACGGCCATGGAGCTGGAGGACAGCAGGGAGGAGACGGGCTGCACGGTGCCTCCACAAATTCTGCTACCCGTGCATCTTGCGGTGGGCTGAGAGCAAACCCAGTGCCCTCTCTGCAGGAGGAGGATCCTTTCCATCATTCGCTCAGTGTGGGTGGATGGTGACTTTGAGGAGGACGTTGTGACACCACCAGGCAGGAGGAGCTCCCGGCTGTCCGGCTGCCCACAGTCCTGCAGTCATGCAGGCACAGTCTGTGGGGACAGTGCCTGGGGCGACTCTGTGTGGCCTCGGGCCCAGCACCTGGGCATCCCTTTTCCAGGACCACACAACTTTCCTCCAGCTCCTTCTGCCTTGGGTGCACCAGGAGCTGGCACTGGTGTTTAGGACCTGGTGTTTTAGGACAGCCCTAGTGAAGGACCTCGCACAGGCCCTCCTGGTTGTCTTTGGCCTGGTGGAGATCTGCTGGTCCAGCTGCCGGGGTGGTCCCTGGAAAGCCGAGCGGTGGCATTTGTGCCCCAGCTCATCGCTGTTGCTGTGCAGCAGTGTGGCAGGGAGTTCCCTCGTCTGCTGGGCCCGGAGGTCAGACGTGTTGCTGTGGCATGGGAGAGCAGCCCTGTGGCTGCTCCAGGCCCTGTTCTCTCACAAGGAGGGTCTCCCACACCTGTCCTGGCCCTCTTGGGCAGCCCTGATGGACCCAGCACAGACAACGTCTCCAGCACCCCAGCAGCTGCCCTCTGTGGGGGTCCAGGCAGCCCTCCCTCTGCCCCTGTTCCTATCCCCAGACAGCAAAACGAGCCCAGGAGGAGACCCAGGAGGATGTGGCACATCCACCTATTCCATGCCAGGGCAGGGGCAGGGAACAGTCCCCTGCAGGGCCACAGTGACCCCAAAGAGGAGCCCCTGCAGCTGCGAGACCTTTTCTTCTCCAGCCAAGAAGGGGCCACCCCACCAGCAGCACTAGAAGAACCCCCCAGATGCTGGTGAAGCCACAGCTGGGACAACAGATATCTGGGGCATCTCCAATCCCTCAATGTCTCCCTGCCCTCTTAAGTCTCTATCAGGCAATAAAAGAAAATAAAGTCCTGGAAACTGCAGAAGGAGTCTCACTGTTACTGACAGGTGGCATTGCTATCCTCTGTCCCCTGCTGGTTTCTCCCCCTTTTCCTGGGACGATGCCCATGGTTTCCTCTGGTCTGCCACAGAGCACCAGGGGGTTTCTCCCTCTGTTCTTGCACAGCCTCCTTGTCCTGCTTTGACTGTCATGGGGCTGGACCTGTCCTCTCAGAGTGCATCTCTCCCCAGAGCACAGTGCCACAGATCTTGGCCCTGTCCTCTTGCAGAGCCCCTTTCCCTTGAGCCAAGGCGCCATGGCACCTGACGCTGTCTTCTTGCGGGGCTGCTGGTCACAGCACTATTGAGTTGTGTGGTTTGGTCTTGCTGGGTCACCTTTGTGCTCCTCAGGGCTGCTCGGCTTCCTCTCAGTCACTGCTGTGTGTCCCCTACTGCAGCCAACGTGGCCACACAAGATGAGGGGAAGGACAGAAGGTGGCTGCTGGGTTTGGCACCAAGAGCTGCTGCCAGGCCCCAAAAGAAAGACCTGTGTGACAGTGTCAGGAAAGGCCAGAGCTTAGCTAGAGCTGAAACTGGATGCTGTTGGTCAGACACCAAGGAAGGATTTTTCAAGTATGTTAAGAAGAAGAGGAGGTCTAAGGAAGAAAGGGAGACAGTACTTGATGAGGATGGCCACCTGGCAAATAGGGATGCAGAAAAAGCAGAGGTGCTTAATGCTTTTATTTTTTCCCAGTCCTTAATCCTAATGACAGAGCTGGGGCTGCCTGACCCTCTTGAGTTGAAGGACCACAACTGCAGAACAATGACTTATCATTTGTGGCCCCTGACATGGTACAAGGGTGATGGTATCTGTTGAATGTTCGTAGGTCCATGGGGCCTGGTGGGATTCATTCCAGAGTACTGGAGGGAGTAATGGATGTTACAGCACGGCCCCTCTCAGTTTTTAGGAACGACCATTTAGATGCACAGAAGCAGGCCATCCCATTATGTTGACAGTCAAGCAAGCAGGTCAGAAGACCAGCTTGGCTGAAAGTGGTACGGGAGTGGTTGTACCTGTTGAACTTTCATGGGTCCATGGGGCCTGGTGGGATTTTTTTAAAAACAAAACAAACAAAAAACAATAAACATGGCTTAATATGAATATAGGTTTGACCTTCACTTACTGCAAGATACCCATTCAGCTGCTTCTCTCACTCCATCTCCTCAACAGGACAGGGAGAAAATAGGATGGGAAAGCTTGTGGCTCAGGATAAATACTATGAGATTGTTTACCATTTACTATCACAATGACAGACGCATTCTGTGGGAAGAGTAATTTATTAATAATTAATAATAGGAGTATGGTGATCAGAGAGAGAGACAAAACCAAAAGTACCTTCACCCCTAATATCTTCCTAGGCTTACCTTTGCTCCTTCATACCTGGCTCTATTTCCTTCCTCCCCAGGTGATGCAGTGTGGGTAGGGAATGGGTATTGCAATCAGTTCATAAACTTTCATCTGTGCTGCTTATTCCTTTTCACGCTGTCCCCCTGCTCCAGCATGAGGTCTCCCCCATGGGACTGACCCCTTCATTAAATGCTTCAGCAAGCTGCAGCTCTTGATGAACTGCTCTTGTATGGGTCCTTTCCTTGGGATACAGTCCATCTTGAAAAGGCTCCTCCAGTGCTGGGTCCTTCATGGATCACGGATCCTGCCAGGAACTTGCTCCTGTGTGGACTCTTCCTGGGCTGCAGCTTCCTTCAGGGAACATCTACCTCTTGCAGTGTAGGGTCCTCCACAGGCTGTTAAGTAGACAGCTTGTCTGGTGTGATCCTCCATGGCCTGCAGAGGCAACCTGCTGCATCTGGCATGGGAAGCCCACGTCATCTTTGCAGCTACCTCACTGCCAAAGCCTTGCCATGTACTATATATATACAGTATATATATAATATACTGCGTGTCATGTTTCCTCATACTGGGTATGTTAACTCCAGGCAGTTTGATGACAAACACGTTTGACTGGATTTACAAGGGGGGAAATGTCCATGTTTCACACCTTTAGTATGTTATATAGTGGTTTGATGTTTTCTTATTCTGACTCTTCTTCAAAGCTGTCATCCTCCCCAGCTAATTTGTATGGTTTCTTCACATCCCACACTTAAATCAGTTTGGGTTAGACAGAATTCCAATGCAGAAGTTCTTCTGTTTCTCTAATAAGTTCTAAATTCCCACCTCTATTTGCAGTGCTTTCAAAAAAAAGTTTAAAAATCCAGGGTTGACCCTGTACTGTGGCATGCATGGCCTTTTTGCTTATGATTTGAAAATACTCCAGATGGTCTGCAGGCAGTGTTCCACAAATACTGAATAAATTAAAATGTGACCTTTCTGACTCTTAAATATCCCCTTGAATACAGTTGTCATAGAGGTTTAGCTACATTTCATGAAATCTTGTTTGGAAAAGTGGAGGTTGAGCTAGAATTTGAGGGATCCTTTTGTGAATGCCTGGGGCTAATCACCATGTGATTCTCATCGGTTGCAAAGTTTCCAGCTTCTCCTTGTTGAGCGATTTCAGTTTTAGCAAAATTAGCATTTATATGTAGGAGGAACATACATGTCAGCCTAATATAAAATAACCTTGCAGATCAAATTTTATTGTCATTTAGAGAATATCTGTTGTTAATAAGACAAGAATTAACCCCAAAGTAAGGGTTGTTGGTGTAGTTTTGAGTAAACCCACTCTTCAATTGTTTTCAGAGTTCTCTGTGTTAGAAAAAATTTGTTAATTTTTAAAACTCCTGCCATTGGAAGTCAAAACTTTAAAAAGTTTGTTATTTTGACTTGCTCCATTTTTGACATGCGTTAAAAAGACCTGCCTTTTCTGAAAATGCTACACAGTCAGATAATTTACATGAAAACAGTTTTGTGTTGAAAACTTTTGTCTAAGTTCATTTTAACCTGGATATACAGTAACCCACCAGGAATATATTAATTTCCAAACAAAATATCATCTTAGCTTCTTTTTTTTTTTATGTTGCCTGTCCCAAGGTGTGCCTCCCTTTCAGAGAAGAGGTTTTGGATGATAAAGAACATACCTGAATCAAAACAGAAAATAGTATAAGTACAAGGGAGTAGCATCCAAAGTGTCTTCAATTATTTTACAACAGGATGATCCTTCATCTGGCAACACTGCACAACTCCTTCCATAAACTTAGGAATAGAATACTGCATCACAAAGATGAAAACCTTCAAATTAGTGTTACAGTCAATGACAGAAGATTTGGACGTAATGCAGCAAAATTATGTTCAAATTTTTCAGAAGTATTTTGTGGGAAAGAGAAGGGGTTTTTTTATGTGCAAGTTCTGACATAGGCCCTTTTTGCACCCCTTTGGATAACCGAAATGTAGAAGTCTTAACTTAGATATAATTTCTTATACCAGCAAGGAGGGATGAGTGAGGATGGATTGCACAGACTGGGAGTATGATCAAATGGGAATGGATTTAAAAAAAAAAAAAAATTCAAAAGCTGTAAGGCCAGGATCATTGAAAGACTTTTTATGTTTTTGATTAGTATTTTTATGCCTCACACATTATATCTTCCAAATTCAATTATTTGTACTTGAAAGACATGGGAAAACTGAACAGCTTGTAATGAACTTCCCTGCAGGGGTCTGCAGGAGATGCAGTAGAATTAGTGTTTGTGAAAGGACCAGTGCAGATTTGATTTTTTGTTGCCATAGGCATCCAAGTTGCATTAAGACCCAGCTTTCTGGAACATGAGATACTTACCTACAAAGAGCACTACCAGGTACATCTTCAGAACATAAGGAAAGTAGATTGAGAAGGTGAATGGAAATGGTAGCTTGGTGGAGTATGTGCCAAAGGATTCAAAATAAGGCAGTGATACACAAATTGCAAATGCTGTAAAATGACATGATAAATTTTAGTCAAAAGGCAGTGGAAGATCATCTGAAAGCTTCATGTAAAAGGCAGTAACCTTTAAGGCACAGATACCTATGTATATACTGCATGTTAAATTTACGATGTCATTTATATGCATATGCACATTATTTCCTCCTTGAGTTCAGTTTTGTAGCTATGAGGTATTAATTTCTCTTAATACTAGAATTAGCAAATATTTCCTATTCCATAACAAGTTCTTTCTGTCCTGTGCATTCAATACGGTCTCAGTGGGCACATTTTTTTTAAGTATGATAAGCTGCTAAATACGGCCCAAGCTGTTAGGGTGAGCCTCAGAAGGAAAGAAGACAGCTTTGGGGCTTGCTTTTTAATGTAATCAATCTGGAATGGGGGAATCACTGTGTCTTCTGGAAGGTATTTTCCTACTTTGCCCAGAAAAATGAACTGTTCAAAATCAAACAAAACCAGGCATACAAATGCCAGAGAACCCATATTACGGACAAAGTACAGAAACGAGACACATAGGTGTAATTCAGGTTAGTATGAGAGTACATAAACATTTATCACTGCTTTGGCAACACAAACAGAAATGTCTTCAATGCAAATGACAATTGAACAGAATAAAATTTACAGAAGAAGACAAAGGAAGCAAGTCATTGTTACCTTTCCCATCTCCTTACCTTTAGCCAGAACTGAAAGGGGATAGAGTGGGATGCACAGTGAGAAGTTGAGCCATGTCAGTGGTAGGTAGTGTATTCCCATCCTTGCTAACATGTTGTAAGTGTACCTGCAACAAGAGGAACAGCAGATGACCTCAGAAGGAATGAATTTTTATGTCTTTAATATAAAGATACAATATTGAAAAATCAAAGGGAATTGCAGAAGATCCTGGAGCTCTCTGAGAAGATTTCAGATCAATATGGCAACAGTTCTGTTCAGGCTCTAGTTGCTGTCTGAAAGTAGAGGATTCATTGCTTCAGAAGAGTTGTCTGTGGTGCTACCCCTCAGCAGGCAGGCAGCAATTCAGCCCTTCACCCTGAAGGCTCTGCCAGAAACCATCATGATTTTATATAGGTCCATCAGAAAATGGATTTCAGGAAGGCATGTTACAACTGAGATGGGATGGCAGAATGTGTCTGTTGTTTGGAACTGAGAAAATGCTGATTTATGATCAATGAACTAGCTAAACCACTGATGGATGAGGAAAACCAGCTAGGTAATTGCAGGTACCCAATGTTCTGCAGTACAGCTGCCCTTTCTCTGGACCTCAGAAGGACTAGTAGGGGCCAAACAACAAAAAGAGTTGAACTCCAAGGTATTGCAGTATTTTATTTTGTGGCTGTTACTGGTTCTCACTCAGAGACCAGAACGTCCAGGACTTGAGCCTCCAAAGGTAAGCTAACTCTAGCTAGTTCTGATCTAAAAGTTGTACAGCTTCTCAGACACTGCAGAGATGGGTCTAACTGTATTTTTGTCAGGAATGTTGCCCTGTGGGCTTGCTAGAGATATGAAAATGAGGATTTTTAAGCCACTGTTATCTAGAACTGTTTCTGACAAGTGAATCTAATATTAAACAAAATTCCCTTCTTATTAATTCATTTGACTAATTTTACATCATTCCTGGACTGCAGAAGAGTTTGGTAAGCTGTAAACATACTGTCTTCTCTCAAGTTTGCTCCCTGTAATGTTAGGATTGTCTCCATTTTTTTATTATTATGGCTTTTAAATCATCATATCAACCCAAAACAAAAAGGAAACAGTTAATCACTCCCTATACACCTTACACCTTGGAAGAAGCAAGGAAGATAAGATACAGAAAACCTTGCAGAGTTTGCTCTCAGTGTATCATTAGCCATAGTGCACAGGATAATTATGCTCCTGAAGAGCTATATCGAAGGCATCAAGAGTAGTTGGCTTGGGGATGGGGTAGACTCCTCTACACTTTTAGACATGACCACTTCTTTGAGATTCTAGGTCATGGCATCAATGCTGTAAAATAAATCAAGAATTCTAAATCAGTTTGAGTTGTGTTATGTCTTATTATTTGAATAGATCATTTGTTACTATGGACCACATATCTTGGCTATTAAATGGCTGCTGTTACTGTTATGATGCTGGACTGGGTTCTTCAGCAATAATAGAAAAAGATGATGTATTGATAGGGCTTTTATGAACACAGAGAACTTTACATCCAGTATTGTTTACATTTTCAGCCTCTCTCCAGCTGAACAAAACCCTTTCATTTGAGATTAGGTTCTACTGTTTTAGCTTTACAAACTTCAAGAAGAACTGGAATGTAGTAATAACCTGAATAATTAATAAAAATAGTCGTTTAGTAACAGATGTGGTGCAAATACTCTGAAGCTGACTCAAAATTTTTCTTACCCATCCTGACACTTTCCTTTTTAAGATCTTCTATAATACATATTCCTTTTCCTACCTAAATCCATATACCCTGGTCAGACTTCCAAGCAATGTATTTAAAACAGCAGGAAGTGATCTTAGCAGAAAGAAAAAGATTAAAAAATTTGCTCCTATACAGAAGTTGCCAGGAGGTTTGTCTTATTAAAATGTGTCCTAATTCCATATGTCTTCCCAGCTGTAAGTCTACACTCTGAGACCCATAGAGGCCTAAGTTACATTTAAGAAATATTAGCAACTACAGATATCAATGCAAAAGTCAGTAATATGGAATTTTCACCATCATACTTTTACATGGGGGGTAAAATAAGAATCAGAGTAATCTTTTTGTATTAGTAAGAAGTTCTGTCAGTGTTGCCTTACTGTGCTGTCAGCCTTGGATTGTGAGATGTTAAAAATAAAACAAAAAAAATTAAAGTAATAGGAATGTAGGTCAGTTTCAGAAGTAGCTTTTCCCTAGGCAGCAGCTGTAATTTCCTTCTAAATTTTTGCTAAGAAGGTCAAAGCCTTTGAAAATAAATGTTACTACAATTTACTTCCTTAAGTCTGCCTCTTAGGTATGTAGATGTTTAAAAAACTGTTAAGAAGCTTATAGATACAATATTTTATTAAAAATCAATAATACACTTTTCTACCTATTTCAAAATAATTAAATGAGTGTGCAGGACATTCAGGGTGCAGTTCTGCTTGCAAGAATGACCTATTTTCCCCCCATGGTTTTGCTGTTGACTTCTTACCTGACCACATCTAGCAAATTCCAAAGGAAAAACAAAACACAGACAACATATTTTCCTTGAACTTCTTCCTGACTGTTGATCACAACAAACAGGACGATTATTCTCTCAGTGATCTGAAAAGACAAAAGAGTGGTGAATTCAGGTAACACATTCTATAGCTGCTTTTGCAAAACAGGAGGCCACAGGTGAATCCACTTTGCTTTGCACCAACACTCCACTGAATGTGTTGCTTCTCAGCCTGCTTTTGTCCAAGACCTCATCAGCCTCCAGCTCAGGCAACTGGAAACTCTTGCCTGCATCACCATGGTTCTGCTATGGTAAGGCTGGAGGTTTGCTTGCCAACAGGCCTGACTTGAGATTGTTGCCCAGAAACCTGTGGATGAGCCAGCTGAGATCACAGGAGCAAGGACTTTTTTACCCATTTTACCCATTTTGCTCGTAGGATAAACTTCCTCACTTCATGGGAAGCTCTGGGAGGCAGGGGGCCCTGGGGTGAGAAGTATGCCTGACACTGCTAATCTCACAGTTCCAGCTCTGCTTTCCATAGCTTGGAGATCTGTGTCCCAAGGGATCTTGCTCACATAAGATTTGCAGAAAGGAGGAGGAGAAGTAGAATTCCTTCTTTTTCTTTCCTTCTTATTTCTGGCTAGGAGCAGTGGGTTTAAGCTAGTCATTTATGTGAATCATAAGATTTATGTCATAACAGTTTTCTAGTGGGTGAATGTTATCTCATCCACAAGGTTCATACTTTTATCCAACACAAAAAGTAGGCATTTACCAACAAAAAGATATAAAAGTGTCTCCAACTTAAAAAAATATTTTGCCAATATAAAAGTTCAAGACATTAAAAAGAAGTTTGTCTTTTTGCAGATTTCTTGGTAAAGTTTCCTAGCAGTATTCATGCCCTAACCTGTAAAATAAATATATCTGTAGTATTCAGCTGCCAATAGTTGCTTTTGAAACTCCTCCAGAGTGGTACCATTTACTCTCTATTTGAAGGTTTTGAAGGAGAAAGCACACATCTATTTAGCTGGTATGAATCAGTACAGATTTACTGGGGTTTTTTATACCCACCACCCTCTTTCCCGTAAGGTGCCTTATGTTTAATGATTTTATGGGTTAAGATGTAAAGTCATTAGAAAGTCATTAAATGAAAATGGATTAATGAGGTGGTTTTAGATTTTCCCCCTTTCTCCACTGGTTTCCCCCTTTCCCTTACTCCTCTCTTAAAAGAAATAAGAACTTGGCCTCTTAGCAAAGTGACACGGTAGTTTTGCTTCATAAGGTTTATTGGTTCCCGCTTAGAACATTCTGGCTACAGACTTGTTTTGCAAACCACATCTGTCAGATAAAGCATCCATGCCCTCACTATTCAGCAAAATTATGTGAGAGCAACTTTTCATACAGAAAGAGAGTATGTCCATCCCCTAGGGATCAGATTCCTCATCTTGAAAAGCACTGAGGGAGCACAGCAGATAAAAATGGTTTTGTTGCTTCTCACCCTGCCCCGACTGTCATCTTGTGCTCCTGATCCCACCGGTCCCTAATTGAAGAAGTGACTTCTAAGAAGGCCAGATGTTGATAGCCTTCTGCATAGACAGGCCAGGAAACAGAAAGTGAGAGGTAGTAAGTTTGTACACTGATGCTGAGGAACCTGACAAGAAAATGGGGGAACTGGAAGTATTGATGTAGGATCTGAAACCAGATGCAACAGAGATTGGAGAAGCATGGTGGGACTACCATCACAAGAGGGAAATCAAAACAGAGCAGTGTGAGCATTATACAGGATTGTGTGCTGGAGAAAATAAATAAAACAGGACCTGGGTTAAAGTAATTTCAGCAAATGATGGTAAAACAGTGTAGCATTGGTTGTGTGGACATTTTGTTACTGACCCTAAAATCAGACTGGGATCTGCAGAGAGTAATGCAATATTGTTAATATGAGAGATATCCCAGGGAATTGTCTCACCTAGAGACAAAAAATATGTCTCGATAATGAAAATTTGGATATTGGACATGTTTTTAGATTTGAGAGCTGGTAGATTGAGCAGTCACTTGTTCTTCAAGAGATGGCTGGGTGGAAAAGTGTTGAAAACAGCATCAGTCAAGTGGTCAGACTGTGTAAAGCAGGCTGAGCACCTGGAAGAGCAGGGAAGTGGACCACAAAGCAAGCCACTTGCATGTCTTCTGCTCCTGGTAGCCTCAGCCAAGCAAGCAGTGGGATGCATTTAGCAGCTTTGGGCCCTTGCTCTGAAGCTCATCTGTGAGCAGGGCACAGGTCTGGCTGCACAGGAGAACTGTGGTGTCCTCATAAAGACAGACAGTGGCATCCTACATCTTTCCTGTGTGAACTGGGTGGCTGCCTTCCTGCTTGACTTTAATTCCTTTTAAGAAATATGCTCTTTTATTTCATAGCACTCATACCTTTCAGATAACTCACACAAATCAAAGGCACACGCAGGGCTTAGTCAGAGGCCAGGAACTTCTTCAACAAGTGGCAAGGCAAGGTACTACTTGAACAGGTGGAGAGCTCAGTAAGTGCGGATATTGTGCCCCGAAATACCCACATCTGGATATGTATGTACATGGAATTATATACATATATAAATACACATATATGTATGCATATGTGTTTATATACACCTATATACACACACATATACAAAAAGCATGTGCTGCTGCTCATCCACATGTCATCTCTTATGAGGATCATCAGACCATGCATGAATGAAAGTAAAGTATTCTCTTTTTCTGCTCTTGCTTTTTCTTAAAAAAAAAACCAAACAAACCAAAACCCAACAACTAGAAGCCAGTCCTATGCTTTCATGTTCATAAAAAAGAAGTATGTGCTGACACCTCACAAAGCATAAATACAATGGTTTCATTTTTCATTCCTTCTTGTTCTTTGTGTTAAAACCAAACTGGAATTTCCTTCCTTTCCCAACATTCATCTCTTACAGCATACAGCAAGCTCTGTAGAATAGCATAAGTTTCCACAAAGCAGCCTTGGGCATTTGAAGCAAGTAAGTGAAACAGAGCAAATTAGAATAGCGTGGTCAGGGCAAAAGCAGGCAGCATGTTCACTTCCATTTTTTAATAACCATGACTGTGCAGCATTGGACTTGGAACCTGAAACTCTTACATAGCTCTTTGATTTAGTGAAGACTTAAAAGAAAAAAATTAAATGCTACTAGAATACATTAAAAATTCATGTTCTTATTGCAAAGCTGTAGTATATAGCTTTTGGTCTGGTAAATCCAATCCTGTATGCATGGGATAAAGAACTTCTGTTTTGTCCATAAAAACACCAGTATCTTCTTACATCTTTTCTACTCTCTCCTTTGTTAAAGTACCAGTCCTATCAGCCTTTGTTCCCTGACCAGAGGAATAAATTTCATTATTGGCTGTTCTGGCAACTGCAATGACATGTGACAAGTTTTCCTGTCCTCCTCTCAATCATTGTATCTGCAAATGCTCTGAGAGCATTTTATTCACCAACTTTGTAACCTTCGTCCAGAGCATCCATCACACAGGATTTGTCTTTCCTCCATGGTGTGACATAGGCTTGGCCTACCTAGCCTTTCTCAGGTGCATGGTAGCCTGAGACTTTGTCTTTCAATCTGGACATACTGAATGTTGGGTTTTTTTCCAAAAAACACCTGTGAGTTTGCTTTTCCACTCTCTATAAAGTGTATCCCAAAGTGTTTCTTGTAAATTCTACTAAACCATGGTAAATGGGACAGTAGATAGAAATCCTTCATTCAAAGTCTGGATGAGTCTTCTTAAATCTTCTCTCTGCTATACACAAAACAACCAATCACCACCACAGTGCTTTCACATCTTTTTTCTATGCAAGGTGGCATTAACTCCACCCATGTGCCTCCCTGACGTTGCCAGAGCCACCTGTTCTCTCACTCTCAACATCACTAGGATTGAGCTTCACTGTGGACGTGTGTGACCTATGGGATCCTTCTAGTGATATATTTTAAGCTTGGAGTTGGAACAAACAGTGGGGAAGCAGAGCAGGGAAGCCACTATCAAATTCAGACAGTTTTATCCAGTGCCCTAGTGATGTGCAATAGTCCAGCAGTAAGGCAAGCATCTCAAACTGTTCTTCCCAAGTTCATTGTGGAAAATACCTGGGGTTTTTGTTTTTTTTTTTCTGAAGGGGCCTGAAAGAAAGTGTGGCAAGGCACGTGTGAGTATTTGGACAAAACTGCTTAACCTGCACTCTCACAGCAAAAAGCAGGGCAACACAAGTGAAAGCAGAGTTTACACCAAAGAACTTTGTACACCTTGCTTGGACTGCATGAGACTATGGTTAACGTCAAGGCACGGAAGTTGTATTTGCAGTCAGAGAGCACTTCAGAAAAGAACCAAGTAAGGATCCAAAGATATCTTTGTTGTCAGGCAAATGTTTGGAGTCACAGTGTTGTATTGTTCCCTAACCCACCTTCTCCATACTGCCTTGGAGAGCACCACAGAAGTTGCTCTGCCCAAGAGAGGTCACAGTTTTATTGCTCAGAAGGTGCATTTCATATCTAGCAGCTTCAGTGGTGACACAGAGCAGTGTTCATGCAGGCTTCTCTGATCTCTTCTTCCATGGGGCTCGGTAGGAAAGGAGTGGATAATCTCAGGCCTGGAAACGTGTAAACTGTGCCAGGGAAGGCCTTGCTTTAATGACTATTATTTCTCTCTAAGAGATGACATGAAATTTGTTACAGGACACATTATGTAGAATACTTCTTTTTTTTTTTTTCCAAGATTAGTGTAAAAACATGTAGATTTAGCCAGGGAAAAAACAGCTAATTGCATTTTGACAAATTTGCTACCATATTTAGTGAGAAGAATAATGAACAGAGATCTGTATTAGTCAAGCAATTTCTAATGGAGATTTAAAAAGAGGAACATCTTCACCCATGCAATATGTCATTTGACAAAAACAGGCTATCCAGGAAACTAAAAACATAACTAGCTGCTCTTAGTAATCTGCCTTCTTACTGCTGAGAGCAATACCAGTTTCATCGTTATTCAAATACTAAGGACTGGAAAAATTTGAAGGTAAATGCAAGTCAACATTTTTACTTTTCCCAGTGCATTAAGAAAAATACCAAAACTTGACATTAGCTCCCAACAGAAATCAAGAGTGTGGTAAGAAAAACATCGGAGAATCTCTTGTTTCTTGCTATAGCATGTGACTATGTGATCTTTGGGCTGGCTTTCTGCCTACAGCTGAATGTATGTCCTGTAACACCCTTAAAAATGTCAGAACATCTGGATGTTGCCAGTTTCCCCGTGTCAGGGTTTGAGAGGGCAGAGATCTCCTCCCAGCATTAGTTCTTCAGTCCCTTAATTTCTCTTTCTTAATTCTTTTCCTTCCACACTCCATGACTGCCAGCAACCCCTGTTTCAGGACTCTTGATGTGCTGTGGTTTTCTCACTGCCATCTCTTTACTACCCCACAAATTTTTTCATGTGCTTGTCTAATAAGGAAACACGCAATTGTCCATGAAAAAATGGCATGGAAAAGAATTAGCTAATGAAACCTAGGCTCTGAAATGTTGTCTTCTGACTGTAAACAAGTTGGCTAGGGAGGTAGTATCCTCAACCACAGATGCCACACTAGAAATGGGGGCTGCCCAATTCCTGCAGGTGGCCACTCCTCTGGATGTCTCCCAGGTCCTTGCTGTTCTGGGCTGGGCATAGGGTGCCCACCGTTTAGTTTCACTCAAAAGAAAAAAAGTTGAGAGAACAGCTCTTTTCCAGCCAAGTTCTGAGGGCTCAGTTCCTGCACTTATCAAACCACCAGCAGACCAAGCTTCCTGAGGGAGGGTGCAGGTGGACTGTTCAGGTTAGCTCAGCCTGGGTGTGTGCCATGGGCTTATGTCTGAAGTGAGGAGGTTGTGGAAGGAGAGCCTTAAGAAATGGACTTACCTGCAGAAACCTAGGGAGGAGATGGCTTTTATCAATGCCAATAAGGATGTGTAGGATCTCCAGTAGAGAAAACAACTGGCAAAGACGCATTACGAGTCCTATGGAGTAAAATGTGTCGGCCAATGAATCTAAAGAAAAAGTGAAGAGGAAAATTGGAGGGTGGTCGTGTAGTAAAAGTCTGGAACAGCTACTGGGTTTGCTCTTGCCCTGTCACCAGCAGAGATACTAAGAAATAAAATTCACACACTACTAAGCTTTTGGGCAGCAGAATCAAAGCTCTGGGGAGGGGATGAAGCACTCCCTGACACACAGGCAGGAGGCTGAGAGAAGAGTGGGATCCCCCATACTTGATGTGCTGGCAAACACAGGATGTGTGGTTCAGAGATATGACTTTAGAATATTTCTAAATAGGGGGAAATGTTGAGGATATTTATGATGAATGTCTAATTATGAGAAGATGTGTTGGGTTCCTGCCTGTATTGGTACCCATGGCACTTCCTAAAACAAACAGAACACAAAGTCAGTTTTTTATGTGTCTACGACTGTCCGCCATTATGAATAATTTTAAATTAGTAGTCAGTAGTTTTCTATTTTTGAGTCTTAACCTCAGGTAGTGGAAAATGCAATATGTTGTAATGTTTTCTGAGACAGAGTCATGTGCAATAACCACGAAGATAGTCCCTCCAGGTGGCCTTAGGTTAATATTCAATAAGATTAATATTCACCACAATGACTGGACCTAGTAACATTTAGGTCTATGTCTATATCAAATGTTACTAGCGTGCTGCTTAATATTAAAGCTCACTAGCAAAACAAGAGCTTCATTTCTAATGTAATGCAGGCAGACCATAAGTGTAAGTTCATCCTTATTAATAGAAGAAACAAAACCGGTTTTCTAAATTACAGCTCCTGATACTGGATGTACATTTATTCAGAATCCTAATGTTTTCTCTAATCTGATGTTTCTGTGTGTCATTGCCTCTTAAAATGCTTAAGGAAAACACAGAAGGAATCCTACCTTTTCCAAATGACATGAACCTGATGATCATATTTGTAAATATCCATGAATGTCCACAGAACTGCATTAAGTCATACACAAAGAGGTAGGTGTTCATGGCAAAGCTGTGGAGGTAAAAATGATAAAGTAAACTGTATGACTTACTACAACACTCAAGCTTTCTGACCTGTAGAAATTACACTGTCTGAGGAAATATTAGTAAGTCAAAGAAAAACAGCTGAAACATTAATGGATCGATGAAAACTTTCTGCGTCTATCACTGGTCACAGAGCAGTAGTCTCCCAGTTTATCAAAGGCTCTCTTTGTTGTGGTATACCTAGGATATACCCAGAAGAATTTTCTGAATTCCCACTACTGATTAGGGTGATCTCTCACTATGCAATGAAATTTGTGCCTCCAGAGGAAAAAGTAACTAAACTAAAGGCATCCTGTGGAGGGCTGGATTCAAGCCTGGGCCCCTTAGCTTGGCTCTGCCTCAGTGTGTGACTGGACTTGAGGGACTGCTGGGGTCACACACTGCTGAGAACCTCATGGACACCAGCCCCAGGATTTCTGCATCTGCCTGAGGATCACCCTGTACTTACCAGAAGACATGCCCTCAAGACAGCTTAAAGTACGATGCAAATAATTTGCAGTGTCCAGCAGAGAGCATAGTTTTAAGTATTTATAAAACTATAGAAGAAATGGGAAAGAAACCATATTTCTATTTGCTTTCATTTGATGCAGTCTGAAGGATACCTGTCTTTTCCTTTTTTAACAAACTTGCTTCACAGGTTTTCCAGAAAAAAAAATAAATTAGGGTGTTTTTCTTGATACACAGACTGTTTCAATTTGCATGTGATAAAGTGAGTCTTCTCCTGTTGGAGTGACTAACTTCTGCAGCCATCCTAAATCAGATTTCATAGGTAGTGAGACTTTTTTGCAGAACTTCATAGTCTCTAGACAAACTTAATCTCCCGTTCCTGTAAATGTATTTTCTTCTGACTTATTCCAGAGAGAGTATGTCCTGTCCTGTCCTCCAGGTATGAAACAGACTATCTGCCTTTCGGGACAATGAATTTGTTAATTTTGTACTAGAATTTATCTCCTGTGTTTGACCAATTAATTTCTGCCCCAATAAGTAGTCATATCTCTTTAAGTTGTCCCTTGATTCAGTGTGTTCTTGTGGTATGTCTGCGCCATCAAAATTGATTTCAGTTGCACCTGTACATTAACAAAGACAGTGAACTTCAATGTTTAGAAAAATCCATATCTGATAAATGCATATACTTCATTCCCAGCCCTGGAGAAAGACCATAAAGAACAACACACACTTTTTCAACTTGATCCAGATAAACTCATCTTCTAAATTTGTAAGTCCTAGGTTGTCTGCTGTTCATATCATCACTTCTATTAGCACACAAAGATTTATTGGCATAACTTACCTCCCAAGAGACATCGGTGCCCTTGGTAATACAAAAATAAGACATACAAAACCCAAACAAATGGGGTTTCCCACTCACTTTGGGAAAAACATAATACAACTAAATTGGACTAAAATCCAGTGACCTCTATACACATTGACCCAAAATCCCATCAGCTTTGTTACTGAATGGCACTTTGCTCTTTCTTGTGATCAGAATAAAAGATGGGACACTGTACCTTACAAAAAGGAAAAAATTTAAGAACGTTGTTGGGATGTAAAAACAGACATTAATCGATGACTAGGAATTATTGTAATTGGCATGAAAGTTACAGAAACAGTTATAAAAACTCTGAGGCTTCCCAGTCAGGACCTCCACTAATCTCTTGTCTGATATTGCCATTTGGGCTTTGCACAGGGTGTAAGCTGAGCATATGATTTCTTCTTCTGAAGTTTCGTTGGCTACACCTGTCTCTCATCCTCAGAACTTGTCCCTCAGTGATCTGGTATAATTTTATAAAATCTTCCTCCATTGGCTGGCTAGAAAATTGTTGTTTTTACAACTCTTTAAACTGCTTCATCTTGGTTAAATAGGGCATAACCAGAGGACCTTGGTAAACACTTCTTCTCTCTAATTTGGCAATATGGCAGCTGTTGCAAATTAGAATTCATCATCTATTAAAGCTTCTGGTGACTATTGAAACATACATATAGTGTTGGCATTTATGAAGAAGCCTATATTCCCAGTGAAGTATAGAGATGTGCTGTCGGGCAGCATGCTGGTGTCACCTGGGTGACCAATCCCATCCCTAGAGCTGTGATCATCCCAGCTCCCTCATTTGATGATGCTCTTCACTGTGTGAAGGAACACCTGGATCTCAAAAGCGGGCTTCAGTCTACTGTGTTAGTCACCACACAAAAAGTATCTAAGAGCAAACAGAAGCACCTGACAGAGGTGAAGAAATCTGCAGAGAATAAAAGGTGATTTCAGTGTAATCAAAGAAAATGGAAATGTAACTGGTTCTTTAAGGTCTTTCTCCTCCAGTGGGCAATTTTTTTACCTAAAGAACCAGGAACAGACTGAACCTGTTTCACTGTCCTAACAGTTTTGTGACACAACATAAAATTCATCTATCTGGAAAGGTCACTATCAGAAGAGACAGCCTCTAGTTAGATTTCCTTCTCCCCTCAGTTCACAAGAAGCATTGTTCCTCTTTACCCCACAGAGCCTGCTTCTGCAGCACCCTTGCAGACAAAGCATTAACCAGAAATCCACTGGGCAGCTGTTCAGTTCTTGACTCTGCCTCAGTCTTGCTGACTGACCCTAAAAACCTCGCTCAGCCTCCTTGGTGCTCACTTCATAAAATGTACTTGCGACTCCATTTATTCTTTGTCATGGGCTCTGCTTTAAGACTTGGAAGTTTCTTCCATTTGAAGGCACTGGGGTACCACTGCACATTTCAGTACACTGTGCATTGATGACAGGACAAAGAAACTGACATGAATCTTGCAGCAGAGAGACCCAGAATTCTGGAACAATTTTCAGTTGTAAGTTCCACATTACTTACTCTGGCAGATTTTATACTAAATACATTGAAATGCTAGGGATAAACTTATATTTTGAAACAGCCCTGTGTAGTAGGAAACATTACATGCTTTCTCTCTCTGATGAAAACCTAGGACACTAGATGAAGCACAAGACCACTCCAAACTAGATGGTCCCAACAGGATGGTCTCAAACATCCTCTTTTCCCACTTATTCTCCAGGAGAGAATTTTTACCAGTGATACAGTTTTTAGCTTGCAAAACTTGACTTATTTCCAATGGCAGAAAAATCACTTAAGTATAATTGCTGCATTTTATTATTTTTAGCGTGAAGTCTTCAGTTTGTCTCTGGTAGATATCATCTGAGGTAAGTGTGGAAGTAGGTGCCCTCTGTGTCTGATGGGTGTTCAGGACCATGTGAACTTTGAGATAAGGATAGAGCAGAGCAGTGGCTCCCAGCACAGGGCAGTTCTCACCATGGATTGGTGTCCTTTGCAAGTTTCCAGGATGAAGGCCAAGCTCAGGTCCCTCTTGGGGGTGTCCCACCCAGACCTGAATGAACCGAGCACTTCCTTCTCTTCAGAGATACTGTACCCTCCTGGCTTCCCTTGCTGGCCACACATGAGGAAGCAACCCTTGCACTGAAACCAGAGAGCAATGTTCCTTTTTTTTTTTTTTTCTTTTTCTTTTTTTCTTTTTCTTTTTTTCTTTTTCTTTTTCAGGAAAGGTCTTCTCAAAAAGCCCCTCCACTGACACAGTTTCCTCCTAAGTCATCCTGGTCTGAGCTTCTACCCCTCCCCCTTCCACTCTTACGACAAGCTGCAAGCACTATATCACAGAAGCAAAAAAAATGCTGAGAACCGGTACAAAAAATGTGCTTTTCTCTCTCAAACACATCCCACCCCATTTTATTTTCCCTTTCCATTTGATCAGTCTAGGTCACCTGCGCTCACGAGATGTTACCTGCTGCAGGGGTCGGATTGCTGTTCCCGCTCCTGATCTTTCTCCTTTTTTCTCTCTACAGCTGTAACAACTGTTTGTTAGGAGATCAACCTTCCTCTTCCCTCTTCCCCCACCCTGCAACGTCACCATATGTAGCACTAAGCAGGAACAACACTGCACGTCCCGAGAAAGGAGTTTCTAACCCCAAACACTCTGTTGTTCCTGCTCCTCATCCAGCTTAGCCTAGCCAAGTTTAGCCTAAAATAACCTAACCTAACCTAACCTAACCTAAATTGTTTTCTTGATAACTGTTAATTGCTAATTGTTTCTTGTTAATTAAAACATACAAACTTTGTCTCTTAACCCAAAGCAATACTTTGAATGATCACTGCAGAAGAAATTTACAATTTAAAAATTTGGTTTCCTTCTCTGTTCAAATCACCAGCACTATAATAATGCTAACAAGACTTTCAAACGATGAGGCAGGCTGGGAGTATAGCATAAAAGAAGCATTTTAAATTACTTCAGATAGAGGAAAGAATTTTCTACTTCTTAACTTAGAAATTTCTATTTATTCACGCCCCTGTGAAATATGGGCACTACTGGCACAGGAAAGGTATGTGGGCATCTTGGTTTACTTCTGCCCTTCTGTGTTTGGGGTATCTCAGAATAAATCAGAAGAAGAGGAACTGTCATAGCCTGTTTATACACTCCCTTGTGCCTACAGAGAAGTTTTCCCAATGGCACTCATGTTGAAGGCACATCCCATCCTACAGTGAGATTTGAAATGTGATGTTATGACTGATGTCACCAAGGACAAAATGAGCATAGATGTTGTGTGTAAGTACAGAAAGTCTGGGAAATAAAATGTGCCTTACTGGGTCTTATACCTGCTGAGAGTCATGCTGAGCTTCTGGCAAGAACATCTCAGTTCCCTGTGGTGTCCTGGAGAGGTGACAAATGCCTTCCTGGCAAGTGGGTGATTTCCTGGCAAGCACCCTGGTACACTGTATTTTTCCTGACTCTCTCTGCCACCTGGGACCTTAGCAGCAGGGTCATGCAGTTATGCCTGGCTCTCCTGATGGTGTGGCAGCTCACTTTTATTGCCTAAGAATCATCACCTTTTTCTAGGCTAAAGAATGTATTTCTTTCTTGGAGGAAACAATAAATCAGTGTTAAAATAAAGAGTTAAACAATGAAACGGCTATTGGAAGGCTCAGCCCATAGCTCTTGCAAAACAGCTCCCAGCCTGCCTGTTGCTGGAAGGACTGCCAGCATGACTAATCCTGCCAGGAGCAGAGCTCAAGACTTGTAACCAGATCCAGCAGCTGAAAGAACAGCTCGCTTCAAACATCAGGAAAATACTGTTTAGCAGCAAAGCTCTCCTAGATTTGTGATGTGCAAAGTCCATCTCGTGGGCAGATGCCAAACTGAAGGCCTCTCAGGTTACAAGGACAGGAACCTGAGTGCTGCACACCACTTCCCTAGTGCTGGCACACCCATGGCAGGGCCAGGCTGGAGCTCTGGGGACATCTGGGGCTGCCTTGGCCCCTGCACCAGCCAGCACTGCTTCAGAGCAAAGTAGCCCCTGCTGAGGAAGTGGTCTCCATCACTAGAGTGTTTTGAGGGCTTTCTTTTGGCAGCAGCTTGGTTCTGTGGACTGGGGGCCCATCACTTGCTGGGGAAAAAAAAACCCTCTTGGTAGATGGCATGTGAAAAGAATGATGTCCTCAGAAAGCAAAGGTGTTGGTGACCTCCAAGCCTGCCCTATGATGAGGAATGAGGCACTGCAAGGGGCAACAACTAAAATTTGCTCCAATTGTGTTTTTCTGACTGGAACTATAATGTTAATTAGTGCTGTAAATACGCCCATTTGAGTGTCAATGCAGTGCAGCTGTGGAGCCAAGGTACAGGGCTCATGTATCTACTGTTAACACAGATGTTCAGGTCCTTCTTTGGGAGATGCAGAATGCTCTTCAGCCAGTGAGTTGTAGTAGATCTGGCCAACCAAACCTGGTGCTAGTCCTAAGGATCTGTTTTGCATAAGAAACATCCTTTGTGTTGAAAACACATGCAAGGTCTCTGTAGCAGTGGGACTTGCAGTGGTGTTTTTGTAGTGAGGTGGCCTAAGAGTATGAGAAAGGAAGATCAGTAACAAGAGCTAGCATCTTTCATGAGATTAGACCAAAATGGGAATGCTTCCAGTCACACAGGGTTTGAATAAAGGTTTTTGTGCTTTTAACCTTTTTGTAAGCTGAAAAGACATTCAGCTAAAAGCAAGTATTAAATTACACTATCAGGACACATGCTAGCTGGATATGGTAAGACTAGAGTAAGTCCTGGAAAAAAAAACTCTAGCTTTTATTTCTGGAAAATAAACTTTCTTCTCCACTCCAGGTGCTTGTAGTACAGACAAAAATCTTCCTAGAAACTATGAAACCAGCATTAAAAAGATTACTTGTATATAATTGCTCGAATCTCTTAAAACAAACATCAGGAGCAGCACATGATAAGCCTGAGCCTCCAGGCTTTCTCAATATCTAAATAGATTATAACCATGTTTTATTTCCCTGCATCACAAGGTGGGAAAACCATGTTTTGTCTGGGCACGGTGCTTGTGGCAGGAACCATGGCAAGGGGATATTTTATGCATTAAACTAAAGCAGCACTGAAATATTTCATGTGATCTAGAAAGAATCTCAATATCTTCAAATAAGAAACATCACCAGGATAAAACATCTGCTCCTTTTATGCACAACTTCCAAATATTTGCTTTGAAAGCAATATGCAGATCTGTTTTAAAAAAAGAAACCATGCGTTATCAAATTGATTTTCAGTGTTCCTCACTGTTGTTAACTTCATGTCTCCTTTCATCGACGATTAGATTTTTTTGGTTACCTTAATTTGAGCCTTTTATTTGGCCTGTGGATTAACACTAGTTTAAGCACTGGTAAATCACATATTTAAAACGTGCTTAGTCAGAAGTACACACTTGAGTACTATTGACTGCAGTTAAAGCAGAATCCTGGGCTGTTTGGGGTGGTGGGGCTGACTTGCTGCAGTGCTGGACTCCCTTATTTCTCACCAGCAGGCAGAACATGCTCAGCACTGGATGGTGTTTACATCCTGAGACCACAACTACCAGTGAGAAAAGGAAGGCTGCTGGGAGGAACCCCAGGAAGAAAAGCCATCTTCTCCACACTGCAAGCAAGTAATGAGTAAAAGTGTCAATGCTTTTGTTTATGCTCTCAAACTGGGCAAAAGAGGAAGCAACAGCTGTGCCAGCTCAATTCCTCTCACACCCTGGAAATTTTGTAAATTCAACAGAGACCCTGGCTTGCAGGGTCCTGCTGCACATCAACTGGTCCTACCTCACCACAGCTAACTCAGCATCAGCTGGCAGAGTAAGTCAAACCAGACAAAATCCTTGGTTGCTTTAGGATGAGGAAAGATGTACTGGATGAGCAAGCACTGAGCCATGAGGGTCCACCAAACAGATGAAAAGCTGGCAGTACTTTTAGATTTACAATTTAATCATATAAAAAATGGGTGAAATTTAGAAATGCTTTTGGAGGAAAAAAACCCAACAGTCCATCTGTTTGGCTTTGGCCATATCATAGAATCATAGAATCATAGAATCCTAGGGGTTGGAAGGGACCTCGAAAGATCATCTAGTCCAACCCCCCCTGCCAGAGCAGGGCCACCTAGAGCACATCACACAGGAACGTGTCCAGGCGGGTTTTGAATGTCTCCAGTGAAGGAGACTCCACAACCCCCCTGGGCAGCCTGTTCCAGGGCTCTGTCACCCTTACAGTAAAAAAATTTTTTCGAATATTCAATTTGAACCTCCTATGCTCCAATTTGTACCCATTACCCCTTGTCCTATCGCTGGTCACCACTGAGAAAAGCTTAACTCCATCTCCCTGACACTCACCCCTTACATATTTGAAAACATTGATGAGGTCACCCCTCAGTCTCCTTTTCTCCAAACTAAAGAGACCCAGCTCCCTCAGCCTTTCCTCATAAGGGAGATGTTCCACTCCCTTAATCATCTTAGTGGCTCTGCGCTGGACTCTTTCAAGCAGTTCCCTGTCCTTCTGGAACTGAGGGGCCCAGAACTGGACACAATACTCCAGGTGCGNCCGATCTGGCCATGGAGCTGGAGGACAGCAGGGAGGAGACGGGCTGCACGGTGCCTCCACAAATTCTGCTACCCGTGCATCTTGCGGTGGGCTGAGAGCAAACACAAGTGCCCTCTCTGCAGGAGGAGGATCCTTTCCATCATTCGCTCGGTGTGGGCGGATGGTGACTTTGAGGAGGACGTTGTGACACCACCAGGCAGGAGGAGCTCCCGGCTGTCTGGCTGCCCACAGTCCTACAGTCACGCAGGCACAGTCTGTGGGGACAGTGCCCGGGGTGACTCTGGGTGGCCTCGGGCCCAGCACCTGGGCATCCCTTTTCCAGGACCACACAACTTTCCTCCAGCTCCTTCTGCCTTGGGTATGCCAGGAGCTGGCACTGGCGTTTAGGACCTGGTGTTTTAGGACAGTCCTAGTGAAGGACCTCGCCCAGGCCCTCCTGGTTGTCTTTGGCCTGGCTGGAGATCTGCTGGTCCAGCTGCCGGGGTGCTCCCTGGAAAGCCGTGCAGCGGCATTTGTGCCCCAGCTCATCGCTGTTGCTGTGCAGCGGTGTGGCAGGGAGTTCCCTCGTCTGCTGGGCCCGGAGGACAGACATGTTGCTGTGGCATGGGAGAGCAGTCCTGTGGCTGCTCCAGGCCCTGCTCTCTCACAAGGAGGATCTCCCACACCTGTCCTGGCCCTCTTGGGCAGCCCTGATGGACCCAGCACGGACAACGTCCCCAGCACTCCAGCAGCTGCCCTCTGTGGGGGTCCAGGCAGCCCTCCCTCTGCCCCTGTTCCTATCCCCAGGCAGCAAAAAGAGCCCAGGAGGAGACCTGGGAGGATGCGGCACATCCACCTATTCCAGGGCAGGGGCAGGGAACAGTCCCCTGCAGGGCCACAGTGACCCCCAAAGAGGAGCCCCTGCAGCTGCGAGACCTTTTCTTCTCCAGCCAAGAAGAGGCCACCCCACCAGCAGCACTAGAAGAACCCCCCAGATGCTGGTGAAGCCACAGCTGGGACAACAGATATCTGGGGCATCCCCAATCCCTCAAGGTCTCCCTGCCCTCTTAAGTCTCTATCAGGCAGTAAAAGAAAATAAAGTCCTGAAAACTGCAGAAGGAGTCTCATTGTTACTGACAGGTGGCATTGCTATCCTCTGTCCCCTGCTGTTTCTCCCCCTTTTCCTGGGATGATGCCCATGGTTTCCTCTGGTCTGCCACAGAGCACCATGGGGTTTCTCCCTCTGTTCTTGCACAGCCTCCTTGTCCTGCTTTGACTGTCATGGGGCTGGACCTGTCCTCTCAGAGTGCATCTCTCCCCAGAGCACAGTGGATATGCTGCTGCCATCTAGTACAGGCTTTCTTCCCACTCCTCCAGACCCAGCCTTGGTGATGGAATTTCTTCTCTGCTCGGAAAAGACCCCATATGGCAACTACCAGCTTCCCAGCACCACTCACCACCACCCTACCCATTCCATGGTCTCTGCAGTACTTCCCATGGCACA
The DNA here is from genome assembly GCA_038090715.1 of Florisuga fusca. Taxonomy (NCBI): domain Eukaryota; kingdom Metazoa; phylum Chordata; class Aves; order Apodiformes; family Trochilidae; genus Florisuga; species Florisuga fusca. Next base: position 407,299 of record JAAWXA010000006.1, on the reverse strand, counting down.
GCTCCTCTCCCACTGCCAGCCAACCCCACAGGAAAGGCAGTGCCTCTTCTCTGTGCTCCCCATCGCCACTTGCCCTCCTCTCACTCACTGTAAAACACTGGTGCTGAGGAGAAAACTATTCTGAGGACTCTGTTTACCCTTTCTGTCTGGACAGTTCAGTCACCTCACAGTAGCTGACAGCTATCAGATATTTCATCAAGGCAGTTCCTTACTCTGCATCACTAAGAAACTCAAGGCCTATTTTAATGAGTTCATTTTTTTCTGAGTGTGTGGGTTGAATAAGGTACCACCACAAAAGGTCATTGAGCACCAGAACTGTCCCAAAAAGTGAGACGAGCATCCTTTAGATTCCTGGTACCACCTATTCGAAGGAGAGAATGAGGCCAAGAGGAAGGTAGCTAATTTGTGCCTTTTTGTACTTCTGTCACTCAGAGAGGTTAGTTCTGATCCTTGCACCTAAAATAATATTTTTTTCTGTAATATTGTGTGTGTTTTGATCTACCCTGCACTCCCCCGCCCTCCCCCCAATCTTTTAACAGGAGCAGATAATCTAAGCATAAATGTCTTTGGTGGTTGGTTTGTTTGTATTTTTTTTCAAAAATAATAGTCCCTGTCATTCCTGTGCCAGGCAGTTTGTGACTGATGCCAAAACCCTGTATTTGAAGTATTTTACATTAAAGCAAATCTTTCAGTTTAATTTCCATCTGAACAGCACACAAAAAACCCCCTGTTTAACATAAGTTCATAGTGTTTTCAAAACTACCTATATACTTTACAAGTCCTTTTATTTATATAGTCTTCTTTAAAAATCAGCATATGTGGGTTAAAATATTGACCTGAATTCAGGAATACTTCGATATTAATCATTAAAAAACTCAAGTTATCTCAGTCTTCTCTGTATAAAACATAGCAGGATTTCAAAAAATATTTACCTTCCTAGGGCTCTCTCTTTTTATTTTTCTGAAAACATTATGTTCCATTTCCCTTTAAAACTTTTCAGTTACAGTCTCTTTGTGTTGAGCTTGGAAGATAATGGATCCTAGAATTGTTTTATTAGAACTGATTATTACCTGAGTCCTCAGCAGCTGAAGAACAGAGGTTACATCTGCTAGAAGGAAGTGAGCATGGTATCTCTTGATTTTGGCAACACATAGAGTTTGGTGTTTTAAATAAACACAAGGCCATCCACTGTTGGTTTCTGCTAGGACTCTCTGTTGTCTGGTCTTTGCTGAAAGCTCTTGCTTTTCTCTTTTTTTATTGGGTTCCCGCATTTGCTGTTGCACAATAGCCACTTTTCTCTACTCAGCTGATTGTTTTGTATGCTGCTGTTTGTTGGACTGGTCAGCCTGCATGAACAGAAATGTACAAAACCAGTAGTTTTGTAAGTACACTCAGGTTTGTGATTTATGTGACTTTTGATCTATCTGTAATTGCTCAAATAATTATCCTATCACAAAAATAATATCTCTGAACATAAATTGAGTTTTAAAGTTTGTGTTAGTTTATGCTGACTCACTTTGTCCCTTGCCTATCTAGCCTGACTTATGACCTGTAAGTACTTACCTTGGTCTTATTGGCTGTGGTTAGTAACATAAGCTCATTTTTAATTTCCTTTCCAATAAAACTTACTTCTTGTAATGAATTCAGTACTACAGCCCCTGAAATTCTCATTACCTGAAGTTTTCACGTTTATGTCATAATAGTCATATTTTTCTTTCATTCATTCAGATGTTGATAGCCTGGGGCAGAAATGGCTGGAGTCTAATCAAAAGAGAGTCTACCCAAGTAGGTCTATTCACTGGTCCTGTGAGGACTGACTGGAACTGCATAGCACTAAGAAAAAATTAATTTTTTATTCTTTCTGTCCTTAATAGAAAGATAAAAGGTGGATGAAGAAAGCTTTGTCAATATTGATAGCATATTACCTCTTCAGTCTCACAGATACTGTTGGAAATGGTCATGCTCCTAGAAAACTGAACAAAACAGAAAAGGAATTGGAGGCAAATGGAGGCAAATAAACAATAACATCACAATATTGCTGTTTTTGTTTAGGAATTTAAGAGGAGCAACACTTCTTAAACCAAGAAAGTACAAAGTGCTTTCTGAGAAGGGAGCAGGAAGGTGGGTGAGGATTAGAGTTTTTGTGAGGGTCTTTGGGTACAAACCCAGGCACCTGGGAGCTGCATAGCACCAGTTACTCCTCACTGGGAGTATGTGTATGTGTTTTCCCTGAGTGTTAGCCACAGGCCTCTGCTGCTTGACTGTAGCTTTCCTACAACTATTCTGTCCTCTGTCTCTACCCCCTCCTCCTGCCACTTGTTCTCTGTTAACCCATTATATGATCTCACTGACAGCCACATGTCCTCAGCTGTTGCATTCTCTGAGGATACATACGAGGGAGAAAGCTTCCTATGAAGCAGTTCTCATGATGGCATCTTTGGCTGCACACTAATGAAGAATAGGTTTAGTATGTATACAGAGACAGAGGTTTTAACACCATCTGACTCCCATTAACTCAGGTTGTGATACCACAAACGTTTCAAGCCAAAGGAGGAGGCCTACATCACATCCCAGTGCCTAGTTCTTAGTTCTCTTCCTACATCTTCTGTGCTGGCAAGACAGTTCGTGTTCTTATGGAGCAAGTAAAGACAGGAAACTAACATATCTGAAAAACAAAACAACAAAAGAAAACTCAACAAAGCACAGGTTGAGTTTTCTTGTGGCTTTACAAATGCTTTTGTTAGTGAAAGAAAGGCATCAGCAAAGGCATTAATTTCCCCAGCTAGTCAGTTAGCTGGGGAAAAAAAAGTTCAGAACATACCTCTGAAAAGCAACTGTGCACAGGGACACCATGCCTAGTTACTGCTGAAGCAGGTAAGTACTGTTGGAGGTGTGGGACAACAGGTAGAGTTGCTTCATCCAAACAGTTCAGTTTTCTATTAAAAAATATTTAATTATTTACATCTGTGTTAAGTGAACTTAGAAGCTAAGTCTCTTACTAGAAGTTTAATCCTGGAAGCATCTACTCAAAACCCTTCACTCAAGGGGAAAAACAATGACTCAATGAGAATAATGGAGTTTGATCCCATGTTCTAGAATATATTTAAATACAGCAAATGGATGTGTATGTGGTTGTGGTTTTTCCCTTTCCACAGTTCCTTATTCATTTACTAAGTACTTTACAGGGAAATGGGTGGGAAGTCAGATGTGAGAATAGACTGGATGCAGAAGCTGTTTTGTACACAGAAATAGCATATTTGATCCTGTTGTAGTGATTCTCTTTCAGAACTCTACAGGTAAACAGTTAACTAAAAGAATCCTTGCTAGCCCTTTTATTTTCTTAGTTAATGATGTTTTAATTTGAACACAAAAGACTGCAACGTTCCCAGAGGTCTCTCTTTTCAAGTTTTCTATCTCCTGCATGAAAAAGGTGGTGGGGGGATGACCTTGTAACATATTTCTGGCATCAGATGAGTGAGAAATGAGGTAACATATCTCCCTACCCAAGGTTTATGTCATTGGCTCAGGAAGGACTGAGCCTTTCATCTTTCTGAAGTAAATAGTGTTTTCTGCAGTTTACCATGGGTGGTGGTTTCAGTCATGACCTTGGAAGCTTCTCTTTGCTCCATGTATTTCCCTTTGCTTTTTTGAGAAGAGTAGCTTCACATTGTGAGGTTTTTTAAAGTGAATATTTTTTGTGGTCTAACATTCCTTTTCTAATTTTATTACATATCATGTAACTAAGAGACAGCATATGTATGTGATCAGATCAGTGCTATGTGGTGGTGAAATTTGCTGATGTGTTCCAGAGGCATGATATTCTCTTATTTCTTAAGGAAACAGCAAAATCTGGCATGTCATGAGGGCACAAGAAATACACACAGTCACTGTGTTTCTACTTCTTTTAAAAATCTTTTAAACTAGCTTGTATAAATTCCTTTATTTCACTGTGGTACTTATAGTACTGTAAAAACAAAATTTTGCTGTAATTTTTATGAGATATCAGGATAAAACCACAACAGAAGTAGAAATTATTGTTATAATTTTACATTAGTATTGACTTATTAGAAAACATAGTACTCAAATAGAGAAACATTTTCTGCTACAGTGGTTGAAGGATTTATTTAGCTGTTGTGTGGGATTTACATGAAATATTGCAACCCCCTGCAAAGACTTTGTTTTAATCTGAGATAACCCAAATGCATACAAACAACAGATTTAACTTGAATTGTCCAAAATCAAATGTTATCTTACAAATAAAATGAGTAATAGCAAGGACAAACGTGCTTAGCACAGGATGAAATACACTGATAGTAACTTATTTTCAGTTAGCTGCCTGATATAGTAGTCAGCTTTGCTTATGTGTTGCCCAAGCACAACAGGCTTAGAGTAACTATATTTAACTAAGAGCATGGACTGATGTCACGTACTTTGGGACATTCTGTAGATATATAACTTTTAGGGTACTTATTGCAGTGCAGTGATATTCACATGTTCTCAATGTATGTATGATGAGAGCTCTGTCTTTGTATAAATTTAGTATTCTTTGGTACTTCTGAATCATGGAAGGTATAAAGCATTAATTGTGTATTCCTTTTGTTATTTTGATTATATTTAAAATTATGGAGTGATTAGTGGGAGAGTTGTTCTTTACGTAAGAGAGCAACTTGAATGTATTGAGTTCTGTCCAGGGGTAGATAAGGAGCAAGCTGAGAATTTTTAGGTGAGAATTAAGGGGCAAGATAATGTGGGGGATGTTGGTGTCTCTTAGAGGCCACCTGATCAGAATGAGGAAGTGGATGAGGCAGCTGGTAGCAGCCTCATGATCACAGGGCCCTGGTTCTCATGAGAGATTTTAACTATCCAGGTATTTTCTGGAAGGCCCACTCAGCAGCCATTCACAGTCCAGGAGGTTTCCCCTGTGCACTGATGGTAACTTCTGGATGCAACTGGTGGAGGAACCAACTGGGAGTGGAGCATTGCTGGATCTTGTCCTAACCAACAAGGAGGGCCTGGCTGAGGCAATGAAGGTTGAGGGCAGCCTTGGGTGCAGTGACGAAGAGATAGTGGAGTTCAGGATCTTATGTGGTAGAAACAGGATTCCAAGTAGAATCACAACCCTGAACTCCAGAAAGGCCAACTTTGCCCTGTTTAAACAATTGCTGGGGGAAATCTTATGGGACAGGTTACTAGAAGTTAAAGGGGCCCAAGATAGTTGGTAAACATTCAAGGACCACTTCTTCCAAGCTCAAGACTGATGAATCCAAAAGGGAAGGAAATCAAGAAGGGCACTTGGAGACCAGAAGTCGGTGTAAAGGATGAGTTTGCCATGGTTGATGAGGGCTGGGTTAAGGATCAGTTAATGGATCTGGACATCCATAAATCCATGGGTTCTGATGGGAAGCACATACAGGTGCTGAGGGAACTGGTGGATGTCATTGCTAGGCTGCTCTCCATCATCTTTGATAAGTCACTGGAAACAGGAGAGGTGCCTGAGGACTGGAGGAAAGCAAATGTCACTCCAGTCTTCTAGAAAGGCAAGGACCCAGGTAACTACAGACCAGTCAGCCTCACCTCCATCCCTGGTAAGGTGATGGAACAACCCATTCTTGGTGCTGTCTCCAGGCACATCAAGGACAAGAAGCTTATCAGGAGCAGTCAGCATGGCTTTACTGAGGGAAATCATGTCTGACCAACCTGATAGCCTTCTATGAGGATATAACCAGGTGGATGGATGATAGCAGAGCAGTAGACATAGTTTATCTTGATCTCAGGAAGGCATTTGACACCATCTCCCACAGCATCCTTGAAGCTAAATTGAGGAAGTGTGGCCTGGATGATTGGGTTGTGAGGTGGATCAGGAGCTGGTTGAAGGACAGAAGCCAGGGAGTTTCAGTCAGTGGGATGGAGTCCATTGCTTTGCAGCAACCTATCTAGTTGTGTCTTCAAATATTGATGAAATGGGAAANCAACCCCCCCTGCCAGAGCAGGGCCACCTAGAGCACATCACACAGGAACGTGTCCAGGCGGGTTTTGAATGTCTCCAGTGAAGGAGACTCCACAACCCCCCTGGGCAGCCTGTTCCAGGGCTCTGTCACCCTTACAGTAAAAAAATTTTTTCGAATATTCAATTTGAACCTCCTATGCTCCAATTTGTACCCATTACCCCTTGTCCTATCGCTGGTCACCACTGAGAAAAGCTTAACTCCATCTCCCTGACACTCACCCCTTACATATTTGAAAACATTGATGAGGTCACCCCTCAGTCTCCTTTTCTCCAAACTAAAGAGACCCAGCTCCCTCAGCCTTTCCTCATAAGGGAGATGTTCCACTCCCTTAATCATCTTAGTGGCTCTGCGCTGGACTCTTTCAAGCAGTTCCCTGTCCTTCTGGAACTGAGGGGCCCAGAACTGGACACAATACTCCAGGTGTGGCCTCACCAATGCAGAATAGAGGGGGAGGAGAACCTCTCTTGACCTACTAACCACACCCTTTCTAATGCACCCCAGGATGCCATTGGCCTTCTTGGCCACAAGGGCACATTGCTGCCTCATGGTCATCCTCTTATCTACCAGGACCCCCAGGTCTCTTTCACCTACACTGCTCTCCAGCAGGTCAGCCCCCAACCTATACTGGGACAATATATGAGTGATCTTCTGGACAGCTCAGCTACAATGCAGGCAGGGTTATTTCAGAAAAAGCAGACTGGTGGCATTTCTTTGCCACTGCCCTGCAGCTGGAGCAGAACAAGAGGAAGGGTTAAGGAAGCCAGACAAGAGCCTCCCAGCAGCTCCTGTCCAGACCTTCCAAAATGTCACCTTACCCTCCTTACTTGTCCTTCCTGGGAGACTTTGAGGAACAGATCATCTGGCCTCTAGATTGACCTTTGTACTCATAATCAGCTCTAGAGCTCTGTAAGAATATGATGATTTTCAGGACTCATTGGTTTCAAGCACTGATCTCCCAAACTACAAATCATTGCCCCAGTTACCAGGTAGAGGTCATCAGCAGAAAACTACAGACTGTGCCCTCAGCACAGAGTTAAATCGCAAACCATTGCCTTTCTGTAATACACCTTTATCCTGTTTTTCACAAAACTATTCCTGCATGCAAGCAACTTGTTTTTGTGATGCAAAGGATGACTTCATTTTAGTCTTTTTATTATAACCTGGTTTGACTGTTCTGAAAGAATTTGAGTCTACATGTTCAGGGGCAACATAGTCTATTTTTTAGAGTAATTATCTTTTACAATTTAACTTCCTTACGGGTAATGTTGTAAACAGCATCACTCATTTTACTTTTTTTTTTTTTTAAATACCCTTTATCCTTTAGTAAAGATTCCTGTTCTTCCTCCTCATTCCCTGCCAGCCTCTTTTCAGCAGAATGGTAAGTCCACTGCTTTCACAAAGGAGTCAGTGAAAGGATTAACTAAGCATCACAGACAAACCCAGCTCTGAGTCATGCTTCTACAGTCTCTGTGCCTCCCAGTTCATTGCACTCAGTTTCATTGCTCACTAACACCCATGGGCCTATCCACTAATAAGGAGGAATTACTGCTTGATGTAGTGGGAGGTTTTCCTTTTTTAAGTGTTAACCATTACTCAGTCTCTCATAATGGATGCTGTGATAACAATTTCTGACATTTTCTACAAGAAAATGGTCTCAGTTCTGGTCTCCATTATTTGGGAAAAGACCACTTCAAACCCAAAGAGACTTGAAGAGGATATAAAGAGAAAGTATATGGATTTCTTTAAAAGAGCAAAATTTTAAAAAATATTTGAGGTAGAAAAGACTTTTTGGGTATGGATTTTTAAATTTTTTTTTTAATAGAAGAAAATAATTTATTTAATAGAAAGATGTCCATCAAGTTATTTCCTTTCTGGGAAAATGAACTGTAACACACAGCACTCCAGCAAAGTCCAGAGGAAGTTGTGTAGGTTCTGGACTAACAAGATAAGAAATTTTAGGAACACAGTGGACAATAAGAATTACAGTGAGTAGGCATGGTGGTAACTGGTGTGCAAAGGGCAGATATGCTATTTAAAATTTCAGTATTTAAGTCCCTTAATGCGGATTTTCAGTTTGCAAATGCATTACCATGTTTTAAGTGGTATTTTTAGGAGGGGAATGTTAACTGCATTTACTACCAAAAGCAGATTATGTTATTTGCTTAGAAGACTGAATTCTTCATTGCTGAAGGTAACATGGTTGGAGGATCTTAATTGCAAGAACTTGGGCTTCAGAACATCAGTCTTAGAAGATGAATCAATATTGCAGCCTCTTGTGGAGAGAACTGAGCTAGGACATGAATGTCTCTGTGCTCATCTCTTACCTCCCTCCCCATCCTTAGCCTCCCCTGAAATGAAAACTGAGGTTTGCCAGTTCATGCAAGCTGGGGATTTCAATTTTAGTGTTGTCTGGAGAGGAAAGGAATTAATCCAGGGCACAACTGATGAAGAGCCCAAATTGTGTCTGGCAGCAATGTGGGCTTGGTGGTTCCATGCTGTAGTGGTGGGGTTCCCCTCCAGGCTGCAGAACATGCTGTGGCACTGGCATGGCTGCAGGCTGAGGAGAAAGATTCTCCTCACTGTCCCTGTCAGGAAGCCTTGGTAGTGAAAAAGCCCTTGCAAGGTTTTCTTGATGTCCAGATTTCTTTATGTCAGTTGAAGTGTGGGAAATAATGATATAAATTATTCATCCTTGCCTGAATGAGGATTATTGGAAGATTTTTTGCTATTGAAAAGCACAGTCACATTACAGGAAAGTATCAAATGCAGTCTTACTTGCTGTGTTCACCTGTTTGGGTTTTCTTTTGCTTTGCAGTGTATTTCTAAAGCAAAGTAAATTAATTCTGCTAGTCAAAACTGATGACTGACACTTTCTTTTAAGATTTATTCTGGATCTTTGTCACTCTCATTTCTTAATCTCTTCTCTGGTAGCTCCCAGGAAGGACCCAGCAGTCCTCCACAACTGGGAGAGGGAAAAGAGTTTAGGGCTACCCCTGACTGCTGGGGAAGGCTGGGGTGGAAGGGGTGAGGAATGCCAAGATGCAGCAGCCTATAGGCACCATAGGAGCAGTTCCTGATCCTCTCTCCAGCCCACACCCCTCGAATCCTGGTGTCAATCTTCCTGTCCCTGGGAAGCCACCCCTGCAACTTCCTACTGATGCACTGAAGGAGCTCACAGGCTCCTTCCTAGCAACAAGGGCTGCTCCTGGATGATTGTTTGGAGAGTTATTTCCACAAGCTTTTGCCCCATTTTGCCTTGAGGTTTTTTTCCCTCTGTTTTGGGTTTGCTTTTTGTTGGGGTTTTTTTTTTCCATTTTATTTTGGTTTGTTTTTCCAGTTTAAAAAGAATGTATAGCCAGAACTGGCAGAACAGGCCAAACACATGGAAGAAAACCCATGTGAAGTCCTGTGTCCAGTTCTGGAGCCCCCAAGACAAGAAAAACATGGAGCTTTTGGAGGGAGTCCAGAGGAGGGCCAAGAAGATGATCAGAGGGCTGGGGCACCTCTCTTGTGAAGTCAGACTGAGAGAGTTGGAATTGGAGAGCCTGGAGAAGGGAAGGCTCTGGGGAGACAGCATAGCTGCCTCCAGTACCCGAAGGGGGCCTGCAGGAAAGCTGGGCAGGGACTCATTATAGTGACAGGACAAGGTATGATTTCAAACTGAAAGAGGGTAAATTCAGGTTTGGAAGTTGGGGATGCATCCTGCTGGGAGGTGTTCAAGGCCAGGCTGGATGGGGGCCTGAGCAACTTGGTCTAGTGAGAGATGTCTCTGCTATGGCAGAGGTGTTGGAACTAGATGATCTTTGAAGTCCTTTCCAGACCACACCATTCTATAATCCTATGAATTCCCTTGGACAGCTGAATTTGACTGTAACCTGTGAATAATTTTTTCCGAAGTCTAGAAGAAGTATTCCTCAGTCCACTCTAGCTTTTCTGAAGTTTCCCGTGGGATTCAAGGTAGTTGACCCCAGTCCTACAAGCCCACTCCAGAAAACATACTGCATAGATTAAATACTATTAGATCTATGTTAAATTTTCAGCCAGGATTTAAGACTTCACATTCACTATTTTTTTCATTTGTATTTGAAAATAATGTATATTAAAAACTATGTTTTGCTGCATTTATTTAATTTCTAGAAAAATATTAACTGAAAGAAATACTGGGGGGTTCCAGTTAACCAGAGGCATAATGTAAAGCTGATCTGGTAACATGATGATGATGAAATACAGACTGCTCAAAAATGGTACAGTGGCAAGAAAAGAGAGGATCTTCTGACTCTTCAGCTTTCTTTCTTTACTTTAAAGACTCTTCAGCTTTTTTGTTAAAGTGTAAGAATAAAACAAAGATATACTGGCTTCCTATTTTCTTTTTCCTTTTTATTTGTTGAGCAACTATGTTTGTTCCAGGATCCCCATCTTTAAATGGTTCTTCTATACCTTGTCTTAATACAAATAATGTCTATTACCTCACAGCTGGCTGAAAAAGTAATTGAAATGAAATGCTGGTTTATGAGCTTCTGTCCATCGTCTCTGAGATCTTCTTCTTTCTATCGAGAATAGTTCATTTTTTTTTCAGCTCCCTTCTGTGAACAAAATAGCAGTTTATTGATAAGAAGCATGCTTTAAAGAGCTGAAACAGTCACACCAAAATACATGTTCATTCATCTACTGTTCTTATGTTTGTCTATAATCTCACTTTGCCCTCTAGTGGCAATTCTCGTTTTTTCCTGCACTGCAAAGTACCCTGTTGAGTGAAATATGCTGAAACATATTTTCACTTGGCAATGAGATTTTAAAGGATAGTTATGAACTAAAAGGAAAGTTTAATGATATCAGAGTTTCTGAACAATTACTGGGCCATGAATTTTAAATATTTCCACTGCAGGCAAATGAGGCAATAAAAATGTGAATTTTTCATGAGAAAGATACAGAAAATATCCTGTCCTATCTCCAAGTTTCAGAAGGGATGAGTTCATTTTACTAACAGTATACTGCATTGAAGAACCCGCCTAAGATATCAGAACCAGTAAGATTAGTAGGCTGAATGTTCTTGTATTTTACAGGCTTGAAGAGATGCAAAAACCAAGAAAGCAGAAGAAATAAGATTTGAAATAGTCTTGCATTGTGGCCATTTAAAGTGCTGTTAGATACAAATCCCAAGAAATACAAATTTTGCTGTATCATTTGTGGCAGGGCATCACCAGGTGGAAAACTTGTAGATACTTTGCTCTGTTTCTTCAGTCCGTTCTGTTCTCTGGATCAGTCTATTGTCAGCTGGTTTCATTTCTGCTATTTCAGCTTCAGACCTGATATACAAGTCTCTTTTCACTTCTTAGACCTGCACCCATGAGGGACAGAAAGGAGAGTATGTACACCCTGCAAAAGAGACCTTCATCATAGATTTGGCACCTGAGATCTGGTGTACCATACCTATTGTACTTAGCAGTCAATTTTTTTTCTAGATGTTTCTTTTTATCATCACCCCTTTGAGTTATACTCTCAGTAGTTGGAGAGCAGAGAAAACTTACACTCATTTCTCACCTGATGCTTTAAACAGCTTCTAGCAATTTCACCCCTCCAGGGCTAGCATCACCCTCTCTTGGAAGCCACAGCTATGCTCTCTCCTCTGATTCTTTATGCCAGAGCCAGATGCCTGTGCTGACTGTACATCAGCCTTGGGCACAAGAAATAAAATTTTAAAGTTTTTTTTTGTTTTGTTCCTATTAAATTTTTGTGGATATCAATTAGGCCATAGAACCTGGATATAGAGCTGTGTTTCCCCTAACTAATATAGAGCAAGTGACTAGGGGAAACACAGCCATTGGAAAAGGAGTTACCCATTTACCCAGGGGCAGTTTCCAAAGGGTATAATTTGTGCTTGACCTCACAGATATTAGTGGGGTTTTTGGGTTGGGTTTTTTTTTTTAATGTTTTGAAGAATTTAATGATATCGCAGTTATTACTCAAAGATATGTGGTTCAGAGAGGAAATTCTTTGGAATACCTTGGGCTTTATGTTATGTTACTATGAGTGAATTTATGAGCAAAGGGAAAGGCAGAAAATTTTTTATGTAGAGAAGTTGCTTCAAATAAGATTTTGAAAGAAGCTAAAGTGAATAAAAACTTTCCTCCAGATAGTCAAAGGAGGAAAAAATACTTCAATTAGAAGTAACAAAGTTAAACTGAGAAGTTATTGCAGAAGCCATAGCTACTGCAAGCAATATCCTACGTAGCCAAATCCTTCTTGAGTTACTCTACTCTTTGAGAAAGTTGAACAAATAAAATTTGAACTCTTTGAACAAATAAAATGTCAGAATTACTCAAATGTTTAAAAAAAAAAAAAAATGTTCTTGGAAAAGAGCATGCAAAATGATGGTTTGAACCTAAGCCAGAACCTTTTAAACCCCCATATACTGCTTCATTTTTGATGCAGACTCAGTCAGTACGAAGACAGCAATTCCTCTAAGTTGAAGGATGTGTAGTCCATTCACAAACATGTAATTCTCTGCATGTAGGTGAAATAGAGATGGAAAGCAGCACGTTTTCTTAGCAGAAAACACCATAGGATGACAGTATTTGTCATAACATTGTAATACCTTCCCACAGAATAAGCCCTCAGTGAAATGCCATAAACACGAATTTATAGGTAGTGTAGACATCTTGCTTACCAAGGAAAAAAATTTGCTTACATTGAATAGTGCATCACATTTGCAAAAAATATGATAAATTTCATATTTTAAAAAATATAAGCTCAAAAATATAAATTTCAGCAACATAATTATTTAAATACCATCAAAATTAGCTAGAAGCTCTACCTCAAGAGATCACAGAACAACTAATATATATATATATGTACATATATATATATAGTTTTAAAGCTAAATTATGTCTGGTCAAAATCTTTGTACCTTAGCTGTTAAGCTTCCATATGACGTTATCAATCAATTGAAGACATTTTCTCATTTCTGCACGACTGATCTCCCAGGAGCAAAGGTTGTGTTGCTTATCTCTAAGAAAACAGTCTATTTTTTGGAAGTACTTTTTCAGTTTCAGCCTGTTGACTTCTTTACTCCGAAAGTAGTGGGTCTGCTTCTTGATCACACATGCCTCCAATTGCTCAATTTGCTGATAAAGTCCATTTTGGAATTGCTCTAAAGCTGTCCCATCCCAAGCAGCTAGCGTCAGGTTTCTGCTAAAGATAGAGAAGATGTGTTGGAAGATCTCTTCAATGGCCACTTTGACAGATTCTTTCTGTCTGGGTTTTAGAACCTGCTCAGGAAATCTGAAGAACATTTTTTCTTTTAGGCATTGCTGAGGAAACGCGTTGCCCATTTTGTCCAAAAGTTGTAGGCTGTTCTGAATCACCTTCCTTTGCTGTAAAGGAAGGTGATTACAACTAAGACAGGAGGTGGTGGTGATGCACAACAGTATGAGGCCAGTTGCCAAAAAAGCATTCATGATGAAGAAAAGATCCTGTGTTCCTCCTTTGCTGTGTATAAATTCTGAGAGACGGGCTGAGATGCTCTGAACGTCATTCATAGGCTCCTGTTTCCTCAACATCTTGAAATTTCTTTATTCTGTAGGAGAAGTTTTCTTTCGTCACTTTTTGGTTTTTAAGGTTTTCCCCCTTTTTTTTTTTTTTTTTTACCACTTTCTTTTTATTTCATCTGGATCTTCGAACATTGTAATAGATTATCTATTCTCTTTCCCTCAAAAATTCTACAGAAGCAAAATGAGAATTTTAAAGAAAAATATACAGAAATATCCTTAATTTCTTAATATTTGAGCAGTGGAAGAACATATTAAAATAAAATAACATTCTGATGGCACGTCAGAGACCTACTGAATCCTGTCTCCTCAACATGATTTATGATTCCAGAATACAGTTAGCTTTCTCTGCCTATTTTCATTCAGGTAAAGTATTTTCTTTCTCCTCACCTTTATTCCTCATGACCACTTAAACTCAAAGAATAAGAGTAATATCTTTAAAATATAAGTCTATATATTTATATACTTTATATATATATAAAATGTGTATAAGTGTTAATATACCTATGTGTATATCAATACATACTGCTAATTAAATGAGGCTTTGATCTAATTTAAAGATTATAAGAGCCATGCAAATACAAATATTCACTTGGGAACATGTTAGGTCCTTGAATGAAATACTTTTTTTTTTCTCCCAGATGAATAACTGAGCCATAATTAACTTCAGTGTTGAATTCATGTCGGGTCTGAATTCTGACATTTCAATGGAAAGAAGAAGAATGGAGAAGACAAAAAAAATACCCTAAAATTGAGCTATTTGCTTTCCCTTGCCATATAATAAGGGAGGCTAGGGCAACCACAGTACACTAGGAAATCTGGCTTCTGTCTTTGATTTTATTTTGATGAAAACTAGTCTTAAACTATCATTTGTCTTCCCAGCCTCCTGTGGAAGCATGTGATATGTCCTTGCAAAGAGAATTCTCTGCAGGTGATTCTGTCTTGATGAAGAGGTAGGATAAATTGATTTTTTGTTCTGATACTCAGCTCTGTGTTTTTGTTCTGTTGCTGCACCCACTGGTATGTGCTTGGCTTCATTCCCAGTCTGGTAGTCACTCTGAGCAGATTTATGATACTATTTTTGGGATTCCTTTGTGTTCAGCAGATGGATATTTGGGAGGCTTTAAAAACCCATAAATTCATCTGAGAACAATTATTCACATGAACAAACTCCCTTGATGCCCTGATGTTGCTTAAGTAAACTTGGATTAGATGTGTTGGCCAATGTGAGAGAAAAAAATCCCCTATCACCTCTAAATAAAACCAATAAGAACAATAAGAGAGGGGTATAAAATGTATAACATGGGATCAAATTTTTCCACTTAGTGCAGATATTAATTACATTGGAAAAACTAGCAGGAAGTGCATTATTGTATTAGATACAAAATGGTCATGGACATTTATCACTTTTGAAAAAATACAACATATAAGATGCTACACATTGATCAATTTTAAAATTATTTAGTTCAAGAAAAATACTACACACCACTTCGGCTATTTCCATAAAATATAAACAAGTATTTTTTCCCAAATACTTATTCATTCTTATGTGAGCTTAGTCCTTCTACTGGTTTAAATAAGCAAACTTTTTTCATTTTATCTCCAAGATCCAGAAGCTCTTTCTTTCCTCTTGTATTTTTTTTACATGTTTCCCACTCAATAAGGAATTGGAGATGCATCAGGAGTGTCACAAGCATTGCAGAGGGAAAAACAGAAAGTGTTCTTTTCCAGATTTTTTTACAAAGATAGAGTTAACTCCATCTGTTTTATTCTCTTGTCTGTATTAAGAGATTGCTTGTCCACTCTTCCTCACAGAATGGTTACATTTGACTTAGTCCTTTAGATTTTCAGAGTTAGTGGGGTTTTGATTTGGGTTTGGGTTTTGTTTGTTTGTTTTCATACTTACAAATTCAATTGTTTTTTCCCCACTGCCACAATTTGAGTGAACCAGGGTAATTTTTGGTACCAGTACAAGTATTTGAGAGGTCCTAGAGGGGTGGAACACAGAGGGGTCTATTTCATAATGTAATAGAGGAATAAAATTAATACTCATCATCCCATATGACATGGGTGAAGGCTGGAGGGGTAAGAAGAGGCCAGTATAGACAGGCTGCTGAGCCAAAACAGCTGGGAGAGGAAAGGGAATTAGCTACAGGATGACAGGCATTTTCAAGTGGCCACGTTCACAAGATAGTGAGGTGAGCTCCCTTTGAGGGACACATGTCCCACTCTAACCAGTGCCCCAGTGCCCCAAAACCTTCTCTAGCTGGCCTTCAGAACCTCACATGGCCAGGCAGGTCTTGTCCAGGTGTGCAAGAAGCTTCAGGATGTTCTGGTTGACTTTACTGGGCTGGAATCAAGAGGAGGATGGTGTCACAATGCAGCCATGGTGGAAAAGGGCAGGGCTGGAGCAAGTGTCCATGCTGCTGCCTCCAGCAGTCTCCTCATTGAGCAAGGGGGGGTCAGAAGGGATCTTATGACACTGAGGGTGCTCCTTCTGCACACTCCAGTGGTTTGGCATGGAGGTATCTTCCTTTTCTGATTCTGTGCCCTCCTGTCTGGTGCTTGGCAGGATACGTGCAGATCTGTCAGATATGAATAAAAGCAAGGCAGTTTTACAAACTGCCCCTGGCTTTTGCCAGTATCCTTCTTCCCTTGGCACACCTGGCATGGGAAAGGTTGTTAGGGGGGAGGAGGAGAGGGTATTTTTCTACCAGGAGCTAGCTGCAGATTGCCTTCTAGTAGCAAGGGACACAAGTGGGTGAAGAAAGATGAAGGAGGAGCTCCTTTCTTAGTGAAGGTTTGCCTTGGGATTTGTTTTGCTTATAGTGATTTGGGGCAATCAGACACTCCCTAACTGTACCTAGAACTCTGCAGAAGTTGTGAGAAGTACTTCAGACCTCTCCTGCCCTGATCACAAACCCACTCTAGTAGTTGCCAGAGATGACCTAGTTCAAAGCATGGCCATCATAGAAAAATACTGAGCAAAGTCAATCATCTTGAGACTCTGTAAATACTGATCCAGAAAGGGAAGACCTTTAGAGCTCTCCAGGGTTACACCAAGCTGCTTCCCTGTGTCTCATGAAGGAATTTGGTCTATCCAACAGGAAAGAGTAAATATCCTGTGACAGTGTGCCAATTGCAACACGTATCTTGATGTTGTCAGCAGAGTTGCTGAGGTTGCACTCCATTCCACTGTCCATGTCACCAACAAAGATTTTAAACAGCACTGATCCCATTGAGGAATGCCACTTGTCACTGGTCTGCACTTGAACATCAAGCCATCAACCACAACTCTTTGAGCGTGACTATCCAGCCAATTCTTTATCTACTGAGTGGTCCAACCATCAAACCCACATCTTACCAATTTCAAGACTAGGATGTCATGTGAGGCAGTATGACGTCTGTTGCTCTTCTCTTGTCCACCAAGGCTGTGACCCTATCCTAAAAGGGCACCAAATTTTTCAGGCACAATTTTGTCCTTGGTGGATCTGTGTAGGCTTTCACCAATGACCTCCTCATTTTCCATGTGCCTTCAGGACAACTTGCTCCATAATCTTGTCAGGCAGAGAGGTGCCACTGATGAGCCTGTGGTTTCCTGGGTCTTCCATTTTTCCCTTGTTGAAAACAGGGGTTATGTTTCACCTTTTCCAATCAGTGGGAACTTCACCAGACTGCCTTGACTTTTCAGAGATGGTGGAAATTGGCTTTGCAGTTTCATCCACCAGTTCCCTCAGGAGCTGCAGGTGCTTCTCATCAGGTTTCATGGACTTGTACACTTTCAGGTTCTTCAGGTGGTCTCAAACCTCTTCTTTTACCGTGGGTCGGTCTTCCTTCTCCCACTCCCTGCCTTTGCCACCTGCAACTTGGATGGAGCCCTTGTTAGTGTATACTGAGGCAAGCAAGTCACTGAGCACCTCAGCCTTCTCCATATTCTGTGTGACCAGGTCTCCTTTTTCCTACTGGAGAGGGTCCACATTTTCACTTTTTCCTTTTATCACTAACATACCTGTAAAAACACTTCATGTTTTTCCTAAACAGATTTAATTCTACCTGGGTTTAGCTTTCCTAACCTGATTCCTGTCTGCTTGGACAACTTTCTTGCACTTCTCCTAGGCTGCTGTTCATCCTCTGTAGACTTTCATTTTACATCTAAATGTGTCCAGGAGCTCCTTCTTCATTCATGCAGGCCTCCTAGCATTCTTTCTGCCTTCCTCTTTTTTGGGACATATCACTCCTGGGCTTGTGAGGAGGTGGTGTTTGGATATTGATCAGCTTTCTTGGACTCCTCTCTCCTGCTGGGCTTTATCCCATGCTAACCTACCAAGCAGATCTCGAAAGAGGGGAGATCCAGACAAGTGAGATTGCTGTTCACCCTCCTTGATGCCTTAAGGATCCTGAATTCCACTGTTTTGTGGTCAGTGCATGTTGTCCAGCAGCCCATCCTTGTTGGTGAGAACAAGGTCGAGCACAGCATCTTTCTCATGGGTTCCTTTACCATTTGGAGAAGGAAATCGTTGACCTCACATTCCAGGCACCTCCTTGATTGCTGGTGCCTTGCTGCCTCCAGCAGGTATCAGTGTGGTTGGAATTCCCCTTGAGCCCAGGGCTTGTGACCATGGAGCTGCTTTGATCTGCCCATAGAGGGCCTCATCTGCTCTGTTTTCCTGGTTAGGCAGCCTGTAGCAGACCCCACTATGGTATCATCACCCCTACTATGGTATCACCCGCCCCTTTCTTCCCCTTAACCCTGACACGGAAAGCTCTCGGTCAGCTCCTCATCCAGCCCCAAGCAGAGACAACCCCTCTTCTCCTTCCCAGCCGTGGTGACCTCTGTCTTACTGTCCAGCCCCAGCATCTTCTTGTACCTCTGAAGCCATCAGAGGAGTTTCTCCTCAGTTGTGAAAGGAATTCCTGCTGGGGATATGTGGGACACCCCCTGCTCAGGCCTCCACAGACCCCCTCAGGTCCATCTGGGTCCTGCCACAGCCCACAGGTTGCCTCAGTCCAGAGCACCCCCTGCCAGTGGATGTCCACAACTCGGATCCCACCAGGCTCAGAATGGTTTGCCTCAGAGCAGCAGGGCTTTTGGTGTACCTCCATGACACAGGGCCTGCAAAATAACATTGCAGAAGGGCCACACGGGGCAGGAGATGGAGAGCGACCTTGCAGTTTTTCTGGTGCAGCCCATTTGCAGCCACTCCTCAGCACTGACCTGAAAATAGTGCAAGCTCTTGCTGAAAGTAAGAACAATACAGGACAAAGTTTATTCCCTACTAACATTTTTTCTTCCTTCTTTTGTACAGTTGTTTTTTTTCTTTTTGAGCATTATATAGCAAACCTCGGCGCCTAAAAAATAAACCAACACTACCTGCTGTTATGTGTCTGACATCTGAACCTCCTCAGACAGTGTAAGGATCCTGTTTGCACAACTAGCCTCTGATTTCTGGCTCATAATTAAAAGTTCAGTGCATAAGGACATGTGGTTGCACCAAGTATTTGAGCCTTCTATTGACAAGCTATACCCAAGATGTCAAATAGAAATTGGGCAAATTTAGACTTTGTTTCCCTCTAATTGGGTCACATCAGGGAGATGTGGTTCTCACTGTTTTTTTTTTCACAGATACTGTGTTTGTGCTTATTATCAGTTTGTTAAAGTCATATACAAAGCCCAAAGACATTTTAAGTATTTTGTCTGCAAACTTTGAGCAGTTATCAAAATAAAATGCAATTTATATAAACATTACACTGTCTTGAAAAGTAGGTGGGGCTCTGTTTTTCTTAAAAGTATCTTTGAGGCAGCAGAGGCCTTTGGATATATAATGCTGTGAATGAGTTAGGATTATTTATGATTTCTTAATCTGTTGGATTAGCCGTGTCAATAAGCTCCAGAAAGGCTTGAAATATTTACTGGGAGCCCACAGCAGCTGAAATAAAGTCTTTTGGATCAGCATTAGACTGCTTTAATATATAAATTTTTTTAAACCAATTTTTTTTTAAAGCTATAAAAAGTATCAATCCATGGATAAAATGCTGCTGCTACATTCCTAGAACAAATTTGTGTGGCTAGATTGATGGCAATAAAACACAACAAAACCAAAACTGCTGGAAAAATCCCTGCATCTCCAGTTTGTATTTCTCCTTCTGAGTACTCTTCCTCATAGTTAGCTCCAAAGTCAGAACAGTCTTCTACAGGCAGTAATTGTGGGTAAGGAGTGAGAAGGCACAAACATGTAAGTGTCAGATCACATAGAAATAAGGAACATTTAAAGAATGCCAGCAGATAACATATCACATGAGCAAAAAATAAACTTATGCGTGACCCTTTCAGGTATTTTCATTCACTATAGCAGAATGAAGTGTTAAAAACAGGAATATGGAGGCAGAAGCTGATAATCTAAAGGATAAGACTCTTGCAGCAAGTCCATAGTTCTGTGTCAGTTGTTTTTTTCTTTTAATTACAATAAATTTAAAATTGATTCTCAGAATACTGGCAAGAAACCTTAACAGGGTTTCCTGTAATAATAAGAGACTCTAGAAGACTATTACTGTTTAAACAACAACAACAAAAAAATACACAAGGTTCACAAAGTTTGTCTAGAATATATCCTTTATTATTTGCAGTCTGTAAATTTTAATACCCGATTGAATTTCTACATCATTTTCTCTGCTTAAGCACATCCTAGTCTTCTCAAACAACCCAGTCAATTGCACCTTTATTATGTACAGTCAGTATTTATGAAACATTGCATATGCATTAAGAACTTAGAAAAATAACATGCAAGGGAAACTGTTACTCTGAAACTGATAAAAAAAGATAGGTAAAACTGTTAATCCCCTTAAGTGTGTTATAGTTTGCACCAAATATCAGATGTCAAAACAAACAGTTAAAGGCACTTACTGTTCTTCAAATACACTTTCATATTTAGTTCTATTGCATTAAGAAGTGTATCTCTGGGATCATACTTTCATAACACAGCAGAACAGTCAACAAAGGCAGCATTAATAAAATGGAAAAAAAGGGCTTTTACGTTCAAATATGAAAACATCAAGACTTAACATAAACTTTCAGGATTTGGTCCTTATAAAACAGGCAACAGCACTCAGGCAATAGTGACTTCTTTTCTTAATTGCTAACAAAGTAATATCCCCAAAAATGAACTCTTCCAGTTCCGGCTTATAGATATGTCTAAATAGAGTAACGTACGGCAGCCCAAATAAAAATACAGCTTTTCAGGACTAACTACTAATCCACTTTGGCTGTGAAGGAAGAAACTTCAAAAGAGCACTATACATGTACATGCTAGCAAGCCTACAATTCTGTGTCTCTGTATCTGGATGGCTGTCCATAATACCCCTTCTTAGAGTGGTCTGATAGCTGCCGACGGTACTCCTCCTCCTCCTCTGCATCGCTGCCGTAACTACCACAGTTCTCTAGATATGGTCTAATAGGAGGTTTCTGGGGTTCTGGAGGTCTGGAGCTAACACAGCAAGACAGGGAAAGAGAGAGATATTGTTTACTTACATTCTTAATAGCTGAAAAATAGTTACACTTAGTCAAGCCATCAAGTTTCTAGCACAGTAAGAATGAACATCAAAAGGACATCAATGCAGAGAAGCTGTTGAGAAATACTACTCAAGTAGCAGGCTCTGCAAACATTTCAGCAAAAGAACATAAGAACACAGTATTTCTTCCTAGTTAACTCAACTACTATGAATGAACAAAAAACCCAAAACAAAACAAAACTGAAAACCAGAAAGAGTTCACTGAAATTTTGCCCCACCTTCACAGTAGTCTTTGAGGAAAAACAGAACAGTATACCAAGGCAGAATTACTTCTGTGAATTAAAAACTGGTAAGATCAGTTATTCTCCTGCTGGTCAAGTAAACAGTCAAGGCAGAATTCTTTACACTGGATACACCTTACCTCATAGGCTGGGGCCAGTTCTGCTCTGACTTCTGTGTTTTGACAGGGACAGCATAAATATCCGGATGCTTCTGGGCTATTTCAAGCTTTAAAAGAAAGTAGGAGAAAATAACTGTTCTTTTTCAGCCTAACCATAGACTTAACAGATCTTAAGACTTTAGATCCTGCAGCTACATCTGAAACAAAGTACAAATTGATAACTGATCTTACATTTCTACAATTATAGAATCTTTTGATAGAGTAGTGACGATTCAAAGTACATGTGAAAACAATGAACTGCCAAACCCAACAGGATTATTAGAAGACACCTTTCTATAGTTACAACAGGGAGCCTTAAGATCTGTCCTCTTTTTACATCCAAATCCACACAATGGTATGTCTATAAGTGTGGTTTCATAAAATTCTCCCTCTAGAAGCAAGACCACACAAGGGCACAATTTTCATTTTCAGGATGCAGATTGTTCTATGTTCTATGTGCACAGCAGTGGGAGAATGCATCTCTTCATACCCTGGCATTCTGTGCCTCTTGTAGTTCTTGCATTCTTTGCATCCTCGCCTTATGATCCATCTCCTCAAATATTTTGACTTTCCTCAATACAGATTTTGGAGTATTTTCTTGTTCATTTCCTTCCTCTTCCAACTTTGCCTCCTCCTCCTCCTCCTCTGGAGGCAGAACTGCTGGCTGAGAGTTTCTCAGGATGGGACGCCCAAAGGTAGGTTTCACAGACACTGGTGGTGGTGGTGCTTTAGCTGCTGCAGTTGGAGTCTCACTGCTGACAGCAATGTTACTTGATTTGGAGTCATAATTCTTGGGGAAGTCATAAAGATCCTCTTTGTTTTGCAGCTTTCCCTGTAAGTACAAAACACACAAAGTTTACATTGACAACTTTCTAATTTTCATTTCAAACTAAGGCTTTAATCTCAAATTAATCATTTTGCCCATGTATTAACAGGATGTATATTATCATCAATCTTCATCTGAAGTAACACTTGAAAGGTATTTGAATTGCTGCAACATTTTGGTCATAAATTCATACAGTACACATCCACCTATAGAAGACCAGCACATTTAGATGCGTCTCATTTTTTTGTGGATTACTAGAAATACAATATGTTTGAGAACAGCACAGAGAAAACTGATCTCCCAAGTTATTTGTCAGTACTATCTAATGCAGAGTATCTCTACCAGGAGATTAGAACTGCACAGGACTCAAGCTTGATTTTGGTTCCATCTTATTTTCCTTAAACATTGTTCTTTCCTAATCTGCCCAGACCCCATTGTCATGGCATACTTGAACTCATGTTGAATATATGCAGTTTTTAAATATATATATACACACACACACACACACACACACATATATATACACACACACATATATAAATAAATATAATGCATATGCATATATGCATTGTACATATATATAAAATGTATGCAGTGAGGGCACCTGTTTCCATAAGTGAAGGACTTTGGGCTCAGGAGAAACCAGGAACTGCTAAACTAGAATTTAGTGTCCAAACCATAGTCTTTTCATACTGCACCACTCCTGAACAAGATTTGCATAGATAGTTAACATCAGTTTCTAGTATGGAGACTGATAGATTCATAGGTCTGATAGATTCTGGTTTTCTGATGGACACAATAGTGCCATCAGATAGCATTTCCTGATTAGGCTTTTTCTTTCTGAGATAAAAAAAGTGCCTTTCCATTTCTTGGCAGACACAAAAAGGAGGCTAATTTATTATTCCATATAGAGACCACATATATTTGAAAGAATATAAAGGATGACTTTCGTTATATTCTTTCATTAAGTTTTCTCTCTGCTTGATCCTTCAACACCTTCAGTCATGCCTTCTCTCCACACTTACAATGTTTTCTGATCATTCTTATTGCTCTTCCTAATGAGCCCTGATGAGTTCTCCAGAAAGAGGAGCTTTGTATTCATATTTGTTTCTACAAGATTACCTTGGGTGGTTCAGGTTTGAATGCTGGAGGTGGACTGGGTTCTCTAAGAATCTCCCTGCTACCAACCTTCCTCAACAGCGCCCTTTGTTCTGGAATAATTTTTTTTAAATTCTGAAAGAAAATAAGATACAAAATCATTGCAGTATCCAGTAATTAATGCTTTTATTTCTCTCTCTGTATCTTACTGTTTTATTAATATTAACCAGGAAGCTGTCAACAACCTGACCCTAGTCACTGCAGATGTAATTTCAAAGTTCAAGGTGGTGAGAACTCACTAGAAAACCTCCCGAGTTAAGCAGAAAAGGAGAGCTATTATTATTTTTGCTATACACAATGCAGATCTAAAACTCTATCAGAAGGAAGATAAAGTGGCAGTTTAAAAATTGTAATTTTTAAGGGCTTTCAGGAAGTCCAAAGCAGTCTTGCTGAAAACCCAGTCATCTCACCTCCTCCTGATGCACAGGTTCAGAGGACCTGCTAACAGATGAAATCCTTGGTTCATCCATGGTCTCATCAAGTTCATTGTCAGTGTATGCACCTCCCTCTCCATCTGTGTCCTCCAGGTCACTGATCAGCCGACTGTCACAACTCAAATAGTCAGCACCCATCGCCGTCAGGTAAGACATACGGTCATCCGCATCATCTTCCATGCTGTCCATCTGGAAAAAAGCCAGTAACAATTAAGGAACAAATACTAAATATATAAGAATTAGAGTGTAATTTGGTCTCAACATCATGCCAAACAGCTCCTTAGGAATGACTTTGTGATACCTAAAGAAACTAATGTAGAACCATAAAGGAAAATTCTGTAAAAATTTACCCTTCCTCAACATTCTCCCCTAGCTACAGCATTAGTGATGAAAGCTCCAAAGTCTAACAGAAAGAACAGTAATTAATTAATTTTTTGTTACCAAGACAGACATCAAATGACTACTTTGACAAGCAATGCAAAACAAAATTTTGAACAATCTTTACTGGCAAGACATACCTGGAGACATCTGTATGGACTGACTGCTTACCTTTCCTTCTGATACCCATACTGCTTCTCCTTGCTGTTGCTGAATTGTATCTTTCAGACTACCATACCAGCTATCATTGGCTGAATTCAAATTGATGGTGGCTGTAAAATAAAAGGAAGAAGTATATATATACACAGCAAATGCTATGTGATCCCAGCCTTTGCTATCTAACACTTTTTTGTTTTGTTATGCACTCCCTTGGTAAGTAGGTAAGACACATTCTTCCTTACCTGTAAAGAGGTGGGAACAAGTTTTCTTCAGTTTGTTTGCTTGCTCATAGAGCTTTCTTGAGCTCTTGTTAGATGTGGAACACAGCCTTTGTCTCATGGTTTTCACACCCTGTCTACTGTCTGGATTAAAGAAGACCACAATTGGAAACCACTGGGTGTAGTTTAGCAGGTCCACTGCTTTAGGAGTGACATCCAACAGAGCATGTTTATCCTGTTAATGACAAAAAACAGTCAGTTCCTCATTGCTTGTTTTCACAAAAATACTCTGATTTTGCTAGGATACCACTGCTTGTGAGGAACAGGAGGAGGTATCCTAGCAAAATCAGAGTATTTTTGTGAAAATAAGACCATAACGTATTGGACTTTCTCCCACAGTGTTAATCACATTTAGCAGTGAGAGCAGGGAGACACTTTCAGCTCTATCTTTCTGAACAGCTTTTGCCTGAATGACCTCATTATTATTTGTTAAGTCTCATGTTGTGTAAAAAGCACTTATTACACCATTTTTTAAAATAGGTATTGAAAGTTAAGTAGCTTTTTTCTTTAAATGGTCCCATCACAGCTTTCACTTCCACAAATATTATGGGTCTATCTGTGAGCCAAGGCAAATCTCACTTTTTGGATTTAATATATTCCTTCTTAGATACTTCTGCTGCAAAGATGACTGGGATTTTCAAACATGTGCTTCAGTGGGGCATGAGCTTTAAACAGGCTTCTGTGTGGCCTTCTGCTCCCCTCTGGCAGCAGTTTTATAGGACTCAAGACAGTTAGTTGCAAAGTATGTTTTTTTTTTTTCCCTAGTGTTTTAGGCTGCTTGATTGGCACTGCTTTACCTGACTTCTAAACAGTATTATAAAAAAAAAGTCAATGCAATCTCAGTAGAAGCCACTTAGCTATCATAGCCATTACCCCTTCAGTTCAATAGTAGTTCAGTTCTGAAACATTCTAAAATGTTAAGTTTCTCATGACAGTAAAAGCAAGTAGAGTCTCCACGGCAAATTCAGAAAGCAAACAGTAAAACATGAATGCATCACTGTTCAAATTTAGAATGGACTAAGGAAGAAAAGCTTAATTTCTACTTATAAGGTTCACCCTCTCACTTGGAGGACAGCGATCAAAATTACAAAAATTGTGGCTGAACAACCTCAGGACAGCCCCATCACTAGGCAGAGTCTGCTTATTGCAGACAGAGGCTCAGTGAAGATTTGAGAACTCTGTAAGTTAAAGGAACAAACAACCCAAACGGCTTTGAGTGTAAGCAGTTTGCACAAATACTCCACCTGCTCAATGATTTGCCTCACAGTGTTCAAGCGCACGACCCCAGTTGACTTCTCTGAACCAGCATCTCTGGGTTCTGTCTCTGCAAAGACAACATTTTATCTTATCTAGAGTGTCTGGGAAGCTGTGATTATTAACTTATCCGTTCTCTCAGTTAATGATGGTAAGGAGGTTAGTAGGATGACTTACTTGCTGTCTGGTACAGGTGAGGCAAATCACTGGACAACTTCTCCATAGCAACATCAGCAATAGGGCCAAATATCACCACAGGTCTCTTAAAGCCAGCTGAAATAAAAATATTTGGAGAAAAGGTGAGTCTGACAAGACTGATTCTATATATATACAAAGTAGCACAGACAAGATCCTCACTTACTTTGCAAGGTTATGAGTAAATTGAAGATATTAAAAAAAAATTTAAAAATATTCCTCAGAAGTTTGTACAACAGCATAACTCATACAGAAAGCTATTTTTATCAGGACATAAAGCAAAATAGGTAAAAAAAAAAAAAGCTTCTCTACTCTTTGTAATGAAGACAACTCTATTGTACTGAGAAGATTCTGCATTCTGAAAACATTCAGCAGATCTTCAACAATCTTTCCATGCAGCAAAATAACAGGAACCTTGACTTAGTGAGCTTCATGTGCTTTTGCTTATGCTTTTATTTAGCATACAAATGCTAAAATTTCTGCAGAGCAGCTTTAAGAAGAAAAGAAATGCAAAATTCTGTTCTGCTTATGTCAAAACAAGTGCAAACAGTCCGTAAGTTAACGGGTGAATGCCATTCTATCTCTCAGTCTTCATCTTGGCATGTGGTAGTTCTTTTAAAAACATTTTTGGGGTTTTTTTTTTCTGTTTTGTCCCACAGTGCTGTCATGTGTGAATACCTAGAAAATTATCTTGACTTGCTCAACATAACTGGTAATATAGCTAGTTTA
This sequence comes from Florisuga fusca, assembly GCA_038090715.1. Taxonomy (NCBI): domain Eukaryota; kingdom Metazoa; phylum Chordata; class Aves; order Apodiformes; family Trochilidae; genus Florisuga; species Florisuga fusca. Next base: position 380,388 of record JAAWXA010000006.1, on the reverse strand, counting down.
AAGTTACAGAGATGGACATCACACTTGATTATATTTGAACAACGCTGAAAATACTTGGGTTTTATTTGCTCTCAAGGTAATGTTAAACTAGCATTTATGAGACAGTTAGACTGTGATTGGTCTCAGGCATATGGATTGTACTTTCAGAGTGCTAGCCAAGGGGAAGCTGAGCAAACACAAAAAGCCTGTCTGTTTCTTCATTTTTTCATTTTAAGCCTTGAAACCAACACACGCAACCTGGAGGCAAAGGAAGACAGCAGCAGTTTGAAAACACAAAAACATTTTTTTCCTAGGATAGTTAACAGCATCCAGAAACTTCATTCTAATGAAAATATCATTCTTTCCTCCTGCACAAATTTAGCATTGAACCCAGGCTGTTTGAAATTACTTAGCTGACCAAACATCCAGATGCTGAGGCAGTCATTAATAAAAGGGCAGCTGGCTCACAGCAGTGTCACTCACCCTCACGCAGCTGAACTCGCTCATAAGCTGGGAATTTTGTGCTCACAGATACAATAGCTGTCAGATCTTCACGACTCTTTCTCAGATTCTTCTTCACTCCAGATCGCTGACCACGTGTTCTCCAGAAATCTGCCCTATCACTCGAGCCATCTTTTTGGGCATTTTGAACACTGGCCATCTGGTCAGCTCTGACAGAGAAAGCAGAGAATTAATTTGTACAGAACTAGTCAAAGAAGGTAAAGGCACTTTGACTGGAGAACAATGCATTTTGAATTTACAGTTAATTTGCCAGATAGACAGCAATGAGATGAGGAAAAATAGAGAAGATCCTTTTGCCTTGGAGCAAACATATTGTCAGAGGGATGCTTTGACTTGCCACAGCTACAAAATTGCTAGCCAGGAATGAGTTCTCCTCAGGTCTTAAGCTGGTTACTGATGCAAGCAAAAAGGAATGCAACTGGAAAGAGGTGGTGAAAGACTACAAGTCAGATCTGAAGTCCTCAGAAATTACTGTCATTATTCTCTTCTTCACTAGGCCTTGTAACTACAGCAGAGAAACAAAGGTTGGTTTGCTCAGATCAATGAACAGAGAGGACAGAATGTACTAACCAGGAAAGGGACAGGGGAATCACATTAAAAAAATGTATTTCAGAGAGTTCCATACAACACAATTGTGAGCTATTTTCATTCATCTGACAGTCACTACCACACTCAAGAATTTAAAAGCTACTGTATAAAAATGCCCTACATTTTTTGCTGATTAATTTTAACACTAATTATTACCTCATATGAATTTTTAACCATGAAAGCATATTAAAGCATAAAACATTGCCATGGTTCAGTCACTATTTCATATAAAAATTAGGACCACAGCTACCAAGAACTATCAGATTTGGAATAAATTCTTGGAATATTTTCTGTAAAGATAAACAAAATAAATTCAGATACTGAAGTTCTTTAAAAAGCTTAAACAGAGTATTCTTGCACAATCATGAACTTCCTAAGATCTAGGGATTTTTTTTGACAGATTATTTTTATTTGGTTTGATTTGATGTTGTTGGGGATGGGGATGGATGCAGGGGGAGAGAGGGGAGGCAGGGAGAAGGTTGAAAAAAGGCAGAAAAAGCAAAAAATAGGACTCTCCACTCCCATGTTCTAGAAGAGAAACTGAAGCAGGTAGTGGTTAAAACTTGGCTGATCACTGACACAGGAGCTCCAGGTCTGTGTTGCAAATAACCGATCTAGTATGTAGGTAATACCATCCTCTCTTATCCTCTCACATAATGCTATGGTTCTAAAATCTACAGGTTTACAAATACAAGTGTGAAATAACTTATTATTTCTTGTAAGGGGAAAAAAAAAAAGCAAAGGAAGAAAGATACGGCATAGGAAGCAAAAGTTATTTGGAAAAAAAGAAATCTTCCGTCTAACAATGGGTAGGAAGAAGGGATGTCACCTTACCTGCTCTTGTTTGGAATAAGGCCCTTTTCCAACTCATTTCCAATTCTCACAGCCAGCCAGTTTCCCAGTTTGCCATCATACAGTGTATCAACTACTCTAAAGATCTCCCCTCTGGTGAATGCTAAGCTCTGTGGAGATTCCTTTTCACACTCAAAGTGGCTCCTGATGAAGAATGAATCTCCTCTGCCACAAGCCATGATGTCTCTGTAAACTAAAACAAGAACATCCCTTTAGTTTGTATTCTTTTTACACTTGCAAGGTTAGGCTGTCATTCCAGAGAACAGTTTTGAAATACTTCCCCTTCACTCAAAAAGATAAAAAAAAACCAACCCAGCCTTCACAATCATTGCCCTAAACACAGGTTATTAAGAGTTCTACATTTGGACATGTACAACCCTTTTCCAGCTCTGAGGGAAGGAGGTACCTGTGCCTTTCCAAAGCCATAGTGAGCTCTGGTACTTCAGCATGACAGCAGGCTGTGTCACCAACAGGAAAGCAAATGGCTTTGCTGTCTGCTCAACTGTTTATCAATCAAACTGTCCAGTTGCTGCCATCTGCCTTAAGACTGCCAAGGCACAGCAGAAAAGGAATCCTAACAGCACACCTTGGGGCAGCTGCAGTACAGAGCCACTCTCCAGAAGAGTGGAGATTAAGAGGAGATGCTGTGTGCTAATTATGAAGGAGATGGAAAAGTGCTCTGAAAACATGGCACATGCACATCATGGTGACCCTTGTGATATGGAATACAGCTCTCTTCCAAACTACTCTAGAGAAGGGTAACTAAAGTGCTATCAAGAATAAGCAGGAGGGGTTACCAGACAAAACAGCTTAGAAGTTTTTCTTGATATGTACACATTTTGTTCAAAACACCTACCTTCGTATTTGCTTTGAGCCAAAATTGTTACAGTTTCACCTTTGGGAATTTCTAAGAGATATAAAACAGCATCTTCCCGAACAATGCCTCTGAAGTCTTGAGTGTTTACCTATATACAAAAAAACCCAAAACAAACAAACAAACAAACAAAAAAGAAAAATATTTAAAAAAATCAATACCTGAAAAATCAACAATAAGAGTAAAAGAATCTTTTTCCATCTTAAAAAAAATAATCCTAAATTCCTTTAGCCATTAACAGTAATCTTTCTGAAATAACAAGGTCCTGGATGTACACTGCTAGATTCCTGTTTCTACTTTTAACAAGCTCAAAAATGCCATGAAAATAAAGGCTTTTTTGCCTATTACATTTGCCATTTATTCAGATTTTGAGAAAAACCTGGAGAATATAAGACCACAAAATTACATAGTTGATATAATTCACAAACTAGGGAAAAAAGAAAAAAAATCAGTTACTCAAGGAAAATGGAGAAAGAAAGAAAAAAAATATGCTGGCCTTATTTTTTCCCCCTCCAACACTAGAAAGAAATACTTTACAGAAAATTAATTTTCCCATCTTAGGGCATCTTTCTTGATTAATATTTCTCCTACATATCCCTTCCCTAGAATTTTAAACTGAAGCTTGATATACAACTCTCCTACAAAAACTTGTTTCAGTAAAATCCCTCCACCATACACATGCTTCCAAAATAACAGGATTTCCTAAATCACAATTTCTTTTCTGCTTGCTCTAAGAAAAAAACGAAACAAAAGCCACAAAAAACCTGATTTGCATTTCAGAGTATTTATACTCATACCTTAAGAATCTGATCTCCTTCCTGCAGACCCTCCTGATCAGCAGACGTTCCTTCTTGAATTCCAGCAATAAATATCCCTACATCATTTCCTCCAGCCAGTCGTAGACCCACACTGTCCCCTTTCTTGAATCTCACCATTTTTGTATTTGGACTAAGATTTCCAGGCAGAAAAAAAGGAAGTAAAGTCAGATGTTAGACGTATGAAAATATCAGGTTGTAAAGATAAAATAAGTGCAAACGTATCACCAAAATTGTATCATAATCATCTTAGCTCCTTTCTTTCACTATATAGGCCATATTTACCCAGGTAATTCTGCAGTGAGGGAAGGAAGCAGAGAATCTGCATTTTAAGAGTGGAAACTAAACTAGGAAGGGGGACTAAGTGGCATAAACAGACTTGACAGACCAGGAAAACAACTCCCTGTTCTTGAAGCCCCAGAATAGTTCCCTGCCTATCTGAGATCCTCTCTCAGGTGAGCAGCTGGTTGTTTCGTCAAAACAGAGTTATAAATAATGATATTCATTGGTTTTTTCCTCTATACACCTGAGAAGTGGTATATGAGTAAAATTTTCACCTATTTTCTTTGTAGCTTAAGATGTTTGGAAGACAGAATTCTTCAAATTTTCTTGTAATAAGTATTTCCAAGTATACTTTACTGGTATGTTAACAATCAGTGTATTCTTATTCCAGTGAGAGAGGCTATTGAACTAGGCTCAGGTTTTCAGCTGTCCAAAAAGCTGTATGCCTGAGTGACCTTCCAAAACAGAGGACAGTAATTATCTGTCAGCCTTTCTCAGTAATACCCTAAGCCTGTATTATAAATTCCCCTTCAGCAAAATAATCACTCGATTAATTTGCACATCATAGACAAATATGCAGGGTCCAACACAGCAAAGATCTGAAAAGAAAATCCATTTGAGAAAATAAAATAGTCCAAGCTACAGACTATTTTCAAAACATCATCAGTCTTCTCCTTGAAGTCTCAAGGCTCCTCTTCCTTCAGTTCTGTACTTGGAAACTCTCAAAAGAAAATATGTAAGTTGATTTCCTATTAGTAGTTTCCAAACCTTAGTGTCTTAATTGTTAAAGGATCAATACTACCAGGTTCCATTTAACCATTAATATAAATAATCAAAAATACCCACAAAAACAAACTTTGGAAGCAATATTTTTTCATTTCTAAGCAGTACAGACTAGTACAGCAACATTAATTGCACAGGCTTGGATTTGAAGACAAGACACAAAATTCTGTACAGAAGTTTCCAGCCTGTAAAGAAACCCACATGTTTGGCTTTGTCTTGCAAAAAGCTTGCTTACAAATTAGAGAACATTCTCTTTATATCTTAGTGTTGCAGTGAAGGGAAGAGTTGTCTTTTGCATACATGTAAAACAACAGAAGAGGTGTAAAATACAGTTCCATAGAAATGCACAGGTTAGAATGGCCCTCTGCTCAATGCAGTGTGTTTCACACCTTGACCAACAATGCTTTGGAGTACTGCTGGTGGTGGAGATACTGCAACACACACAGGAAAGTTGTTTCAGTGGTTAACCACACTTCTTTAAAAGTACTCTTCTTCACATGAAGTCAGAATTTCTGATGTTCCAGCCTGAGCCCTTCGTTCTTTGTCCTGCCACTGTACCCCTCTGAGAAGCATATGGCTCTGTTTTCTCTACATCCACTAACCCACTAGGTTGTTGCAGAGAGCAGTAAGACATCCCTTAAGGTCCTATCTTCTCCTGGCTTACCAATTCCAGTTTTCTTGGTCTTTTCTCATAGATCATATGCTGCAGCCATCAAACCTTAGACTTGCTCCAATGTATCAATGTCTTTCTTGTCCTGGGGAGCCCCCAGATGGGCACAGTACCCCAAATAATATCTCAAAGTGCCAAACGGAGCAGAAGAAAATATACAAATGTACCACTGTGTATGTTCCCATGCAAACCCAGAAGCATATGGTGTTCTACACCTTCCAGGCAGGAAATTCTAAAACTAAGTTTAATTCACAGTTAGAAGAGTCATCTTTTCTTGGCATTAAGTTATAAAGGAAGCACCATTCAAAATGGGAAAAAAAAAAAATGTACGCCATGCAACCAAAACCCAGGTAAAGGTTACTGGAAAAACACTGAGTGCAAAAGAACATGACAAGTGCCACCTTACCCATATATTGCTTCATCTTCAGGGCTGGGTTTAAGGATTGTTCTTGTAGCTGCTTTTGGTTGAGACACTGCATGTAAAAAAGGCAATTACTGAATTATTAAAAACATAATAAATGATAGCAACATTAAGCTATCAAATAGCAACCAAAACCCTCCATGCTAAAGATTAAATGTCAAGTATCTTTCTCACTAGATTTTTTTTTTTTTTTTTTTTTTTTTTTTTTTTTTTTTTTTTTTTTTTTTAATTATTTCTTGAAAAATAATGAAAGGCCAAGGGAAGGATACACAACTCTTTCAGGCAAGCCAGGACAGCTTTCAGGAATAGCTTTATACAGCTGCTTAGGGCAACAGGCTACAGTAGATGCCCTAGGAGAGCACTGGCTTTATAAGGTGGTAATTTTAATAAGCAACTGTCTTCAAATAATCTCAGGTGTTTCTTCTCTCTCTGCACCACAAAGTAAAGCCAGAGCTCTTTTCTGTGTATCAGGATGGGGTTGAAGTGAAGAGTATACTAGATATGGCAACGTGATTGGGATGGTAGATGTTTTGTGTCCAGAGAAAAAAAGAGGAACCAAAAAATTCAAACTCTGACCTGCTGGATCATCTTGGTACTTTGTTTCTTTGTTTGTGTCTGCAACTGTAACTGCAGGTGTAGCACTGTCACCAATTGCTTTGAATGGTGTAGGCATTGCACCCATTCTGGACATCCTAATAGATGGATCATCTTTTGCACTACAAGAAAGAAACAGAAATGTAGCGAAATCAGTATTTTTAAAATGTACTTGGCAGCCATTACAAAAATGGACTAGAAAATACCACGTCTTACCTTGGTTTCTCTTTCAGCTTTTCATTAGATGAATGTGAATCTAGATCAGAATGATGTAATCTCTCATCTTGAGGGGAGAATGATCTGTTTGACTCTATTTCAGAAATGTCTGAGAAGAGAGCAGCAAATCAAGAAGTACAGGATTTATTTAAACTATCTGCCTGTCTGATCACCACATTTATTTACAAAGATTTTACGTATAAGTTATGCTGAACTTTTTAAGTCTACCGCTGTTCTGAGTTGCATTTGACTAGGGTTAAAAAAAGTGACATATGCCTTTTAGTGCTTCCAGTCTCCCAGCACCTCAAAAATACTTCAGCCACTTTGAGCACACCATAGACTCATCACTAGTGTTAGCAGCCTCTTTTTATTCGAGGATGCATGGTGGTTCCCAAACAGAAGAATATCTGCACATTAACAGTCTTCACATCATTGCTTTTCAGTGACAAAAGAGACAGAGGAGCTCTGAGACTTGAACCGTATCTCAGACTTCACAGTTAAACGGACAGAAAGTTAGCAGCCAATATTCTGACATCAGAGAAACAAATATCTTTCATTAAATAATGTAACATTCTGCTTCCCCAACATCCTGAGCCTTTCCCAAAGGAAGGTATTGTAGAGAGATATAGGCCATACACTGTGAGAGTCCCTTGTGCAGAATAGATACTGGAAACAGTATGCCCAGTTGTCCAGGGGAACTTAATTTCATCATCCTGACATTTCTTCCCTCCTATTGAATGCTGTCAGGAATGTTAAAGCCCTTACAAGGAAAGACAAGTCCCATCGAATCATTTTTAATCCTGAAGTCCTTTATTAAAGCAACTGACTCATTTATTCAGAGAAGTAAGTTTGATTTTGCCAGACAAACATTGCTTCTTCTATCTCTGTCCCTGCTCAACATGTAATTATGATTACAAAAAAAGAAAAAAAAAAAATTCTTCTTCCACCTAAAGATAGTGGGCTTGGTATTTAATTGGCTATTACTTAGGCTTGTTTTATTTTTATTAATTTTAAAAGAACCCAGTGCCACTCTGCCACAGCAAAATATTATAAGCTCCATTCTACATGAAACCTTACCATCCATTTCTGAGTCACTGTCATTCAATGAAGGAATGTTGAGCAGTGTCTGCTTTCTGTCCCTGAGGACAACGAGCTGGAGCTTCCCCCGTGACTTTTCAATCAGTTTTCGGGCATCAGCTAAAGACATGTTCTCTGTCACTGTACCATTGATCTGGACACAAAAGAGCAACAATAACACAGCAAGTAAACAAATGAGTCCATATTGTGCTCAAGTTTAGCAGTGAATTTGACTGTAATATGACATACTCCAGAGTAACCACTACAACAAATGCCTGCTGAACTCTTAGCAATATAACCAGAACTGACCTTGAGAATTATATCCCCTTCATGAAGGTTGCCATCTTTGGTTGCCAGGCCAGTACGGGTCATTTCTTTTATGAAGATCTGACTTCCAAGCCTAAGACCATATTCTGCAATGAAGGAAATAATTTGATGCATTTGAGAAGATGAGTAAGGACGTTTTCTAAAAAACTAGACTGTGTACATGGAGCACACCCCATTACACCATGAGAAAAGAAAAAAAATGTAGACCTAGTAAACTCATTTAACCCCAGGCTCGTTCTCCCATTTCTGTGCTGTCATCCCAGTAAGAACAAACATCATATTACATCATATTCCATCTTCATATTACATCTTATATCTTTCATGGCTCTTCATATAAAGCTTGCATGGCTTTTCATATTCTGGAACATTTAGAAGCAACAATCCTTGGAACTATTATACTGAAGGGAAAAAGTAAGCACACTATTAAATGTATAGCCTACTCTGCACCCTTTGTGGCTGACCCGCTTGTACATTTGCCAGGTATAATCTGAATCATGAGCAGATCCATGTTTCCCACCAGAATCAGAAGAACAGGACAGACAGAATGGAAAGCCAAAGGACACAGTGTCTGGAAAAGACTGAAACAATGTAGGTGAACAGTTATTTTTTTCACAGGTGAAGTTCAAGGTGCTCAGGCAAAAAGCACCACAAACCAGCCAAGAAGAATAAAAGAACAACCTAAACCATCAGTTGGGAAACTCAACATTCAACCTGTAAAAGAAGAGAATATTCAGCCCCTCTGCCTCCCCCACTAAAACAACATGCTGTATTAGAAGTGATCTCCCCTGGGATCCCTACCTTCATTATGTCTGCCTTTTGTTAAGAGAACACTGACTGGTCCCTTCTGATCCTGGGGTCCCAGGTACTCATGCTGATGGTGTATCTCAGGTGAAGGACTTCGGGAACGCAGTCTGTCCCGACTTCGACTCCTCACTTCCTTCTCATACCGATCAGCTTGAGATCCATGACTGTAGCTGTGTGGGCTGTAATCTCCTCTGTAGGCCCGTTGGTAGCCATCATCCCTGTCAATGCTCCTTCCCCGGCTCCGATCCCTTCTATAGTCTCGATCCAAGCTCCTGTCAATGCTCCTGCCGTGACTTCTGTCACGGCTGTAGCTGCATTCCCTGTCACGGCCTCTGCTCCGGTTGCGTCCCCTGTCTTGCTCGTCCCTATAGCTCTGATCCAGGCTGTTTCCCCAACTTTGGCTGCGCCCTCCGTTACCACTGTGCCAGCTTCTGTCGCTGTAGCCACTTCGAGTGCTTTTGCCATCAAATTCTGCATGATCATCCTTTACGTCTAAAGCTCTGTCCTCGTAGTCAGGGGAGGGGCTTCTCCTCAGTGCAGCAGCCTGAACTTTCCTGGCCCTTTTGACTACCTGTTTGGTGCAACATGAAACAAACAAAAGTCTCCAATGGTAAGAATGTGAAATTCAATACATAAAGGCTGAAATCAAAACACACAAAAATGTTCAATGTATAGAACAGCCAGTAAATTAGATTATTTGGATGTGCAGAAGAAGTATTTACTATGTCTTTCACAGAATGGTAGGGGCTGAAAGGGACCTCTGGAGATCTTCTAGTCCAGCACCCCTGGCTAAAGCAGCAGGATTTAAAAATATATATACAGTATATATATATATATATATATATTAAAAAATATATTTTAAAATATATAAATAAAATATTTAAAAAATATATATAAAAGCTGCACAGGATTACAGGTGGGTTTTGAGTATCTCCAGAGAAGACCCCACAACTGTTCTTTTGTACATTCTATTGGGCAATGGCTTGCTTTGCTTTATGCACTTATTCCATATTTCATTGGAGAAAACAAAAAATCTTTACTCATTACACAGGTACATACTAATGTAGAATGAATACATTAGTAATTTACTTACAATGGTGGCCACTTTGCCACTTTTCCTAAGCTGCTGGACGGCAAAAGAATGTGGAACATTTTCCATTGGGGTCCCATTAACAATGACAACTCGGTCATTTTCCCTGGAAGATGGGAAAAAGGAAAAAAAAAACATTTAAGAGAAGGCTTCATTAAAACACCAGAACAATTTTTTATATGTATATAAAAATGTATAGATATATATGTTTATTTTTTTTCTCCAGTGGGAACTTAGGGATTTCATTCTCTTTAACAGGGGGTTTTGCTTAAAAATGGCATTTGTACACAAACAGTACATCTTAAAAATTAACCTTTGGGCAATGGTGCACATCTTTGTACATGTACTGTAAGTAGCTTGACATAATGTCAAAAAATCTGTTTTTTAAAGAATATTTGTCATTACCACTAAAGCTTTTACTCTTTCTTTTTTTTCTTCAGTTGGAACTCTAAGTCTTTCACAACTAGTCCTAAATTTTTTTTATACTTATATAAGAGTTTCAAGACAGCTTCAAACTTCTACAGCAATAGCCACATTCAAAGCCTGACAAATTTTGCTCCTCTAGTACACTTTTCTGAAAGCCTGGTATTCAGGTCCCATCTGCTCTGAGGAAAGATGACAGGGGAGTGGGTGGGAACCCAACCAAACTACAATACATAAGAAGTCCTCCCTGCCCTAAAAGGCAAAAAAAAGCATACTAACTCATTTGTTCAGACCTCTGTATGTCAAGAGGCCATTAAGACTTAACTCAGCCACTCCCAGGAGACAGCCCATAAGTGCAGGAGATTTAAAACCAAAACAAAACAAAATCAAAAAACCACTCATATTAGTTTATTCTGGTGACTACTCAGTTACTAATCTTAGAGTATTAGCTCAACTGATTATTGGTTACCATGCCATTTTCTGCTAGATAAAAGAAATCTTTAGTACCCATTATTTTCTCTTCACTGTAATCAAGTCACATCACCATCTTCTTTTTAAATAAGAAGATTACACATTTTAAGCCTCTTTTTATAAGAAACTTTTTCTTACTCCTGAATGATTTTTATGCCTCTTTTCAAGCCCTTCCAGTTCCTTTTACTGAATGAGTATGCCAGAACAACACTCTATATTCCAGTACCAGTTTCATCCAGGCTTTATACGAGAGTTCAAATAGCTCAATTCACATCCAAAAATGGGATAAATCTTAATGTTGTAAAACTACACCAGGAGCTCCTGCCTATTTATGCTCATTTTACCCTAAAATGGATTCAAGGATTGTAGTTCCCACACACTCTGCAGGTTAGACCTGTATGGCCCAGTTCATTGGAAGAATGGCTTAGGGTTCATTTTCATCAGAATGTGTTTTGACTGAATGTAACCAAGTAGCTTCATAATACCTTGTTGTAATTTTTACTGTACTAAGGAGTTTACATAATTTGTGAACGTGATTTTATTCCCAAACCACAGGTGATCATGGAACAAAATGGATGACTGCAGTGTTGTACAGAGAACACTGCTATAAAATGAAGATTTTGTATGTTGACATAGAGACTGGTTTGTTACTTGCTTCACAATATTTTATCTGGTCCTTCAATAAGTACTCATACATCAGCCTTTTCACTACCTCACAGAAAAGTAACATTTGGCAAAATTAATTACTATTATTTGAATTAATATTACTGCACAACTTCAGCATTCTACTCCCAGATTGGCTAGTCCTCATCAGGTATCCCAAGTCAAAGGCTGAAAAACTGACCAGCACTGAGCTAGAAATTGTTTCTCTCACCCAACAGATTCAAAATTACTTTTTTAAAATTACTTGATAAATTTTCCCTTACCAAGGATGATGTTACCCAGGGAACTACAGAAACACTTTGCGCATTTTTCTTCTTTGAAATATAAAATAAATGTTTAGCAAACACTTTTGTTTCTCTTCCTCCCCTCATTATTGCTTCTGTCACCTTAAAAGTGAAGACATTTCTCAGGCCTGATGTGAGCCATTCTCTTGAAAACTAATGACCGATCACTAAATGTGTTTCCTGAAGGATAACCAGGGAGAATGCTTCAAGGTAAGTATTTCTATTGTTCCTTGAGAAGACACGCAATCTTAAGAGAGACATGTTTAACCACAAAAAATTTTAATGTAATTAAGATGTAAATTTTTGTAATAATTGTACATTAAATCTGTAATTTCTTACAAAACAAAAAAAATCCACCTCTGAGAGGAGTTTGCTTGTTTTGTAGGTTTTTTTGTTTGCTTTTAATTAAAACCAGACACATAATTTTTCAAGAGGGCATCAAAACTTGAGTGGGATGAATCCCCAGGATTTCAACCAAGCCTGAAAGTTTTACATACTCTACAGCCATGCAACTGAAAATAGGCCAGAGAAATAAGATATTGCTTACTGAAGTAATCCATCTGCTGGACCACCGGGAAGAACATCTGAAATCACTATGGATGTTTCACCATTTTCAAAATGAGGGTTATCTCTGCCACCAGAGACTGCAATCCCAAATCCTCGTTTTGAATCCTTTACAACAAAAACAAATACAACAAAATTTAGTTCCATCCATAAGAATTTTGACAGGGAGAAAGAAGAGCAACATGAATGTTTCTGTGATGGTACTCTACCTAGATATTATTTAAAATATGATAGCTGTGTGCAGAGAAGAACACACCTAGATTTAAAAATGAGTAAGTTTACAAATCCACATAAGAAGATGTGTTTCCATATTCCAAAATTTCAGTCTGCAGTCTTTTGACACTTAGTAATAAAGCAGAGGACTTGCTAACTTAGCTGGCATTTTGCTCCACCGCCCCAGTTTATTGTTAGATATATCAATTTTGTTAGTGATGCTTGGGAAACTAGAACAGCTTTTCCAGGATCTCACCTTCATTATGTTTTGTTTGCAATAACTACTTACTCCTCAGACTAAGCAAAATCATGTCTGATTACAAAAAGCATGCAGTGAATCTTTGAATTCTCTAAAATTATCCCCTTCCACAACCAGCTGTTTTAAACATGTAATTTATGTGAAACCTGTCATCATAGAAATATCAGGCCCATGTTGACCTGAGATGGCATAAGTAATACCAGGGAAAGACATAACAGAGTGCAAAGAAAGCATGTTTGCAACAGTAGATCTGAGAACTGTGACCATAACTGAACTGCAGACAAGAAGGTATGCACCAAGCCATATATTTTGTTAAACACACAGGTTTAATTTTAATCAGCTATTTAACACAGACCTCTGTCACTATAAAATACAGATTATGCCACATAAACAAAATGTTTTAACACAGTGGAAAAGTAATACACCAAATTACTTCTTAAGTATTAAGGGTGATGCTTTTCCAGCAGCTTATACACAGGGTATGCAGTTCATCGCAGACTAGCTCATGTCACACTTTGAGGAGGAAAAAAGCAATCACTTGTGGTTTTTTATTTTATTTTTTAACTGTAAACAGCTGTACCTTAGTTTTACAGGGAGCAGTATGATGCTTCAAGTCAAAACAATATAAAAAATTTAAAACTAATGGTAAAAATTCATTGGTAGTGTCTGATGCAGCAAGTAGCCCTTTGCCACTTCAGTAGTAGAACCCTGTCTCTGAGGCAAAGAAATAATGCTTGTTTACAAGATGTTCAAGATCTGAAATGTTGGAAATTACAGGAACTAAGGTCTGCAATGTTTCTCCCATCTGCCTTTGAAACCCGAAAAGCAATCTTTTATCAACAATTCAGCACATGTAACAGGACATGTAGAATAGATTTTACCTTAGGTCATCAAGTTGAGTTCATTGCAGAATTAAATTGCAGTCTTAAATAAAATGCAAGCAGCAAAGTAGAGGCTGCTCACTAAACCCAGATATCAGAACAGCTCGGAAAACACCTGCCAAAGCATTCATCCTGAAGTATGTGTGCAGCATCCGAGCCATTACAGAACTTGGAAACAAGAGGTATATGTTCTTAAACTCAAGAGGACTCCACATAGTGAGATACTTCCTCTTGCCTTAGAATAATTGATAAAAACAAGTCCATATATTTAAAAAAAATTAAAAATATTACGACAGTAGTTTTCCACTAGGTGCTACTTTGGGATATATTAAAGTACATATATATATATATATATATATAAAAAATCAAATTGGTGGACTGATGTTCAGTGGTTATTATAAAGCTTGAACAACAACCACAGCTGCTTCTCAGGACCATCTGCTTTTTTTTTTTTTTTAAGGCTATTCAATAATGAATTTAGATATGTGTCTGGCATGTGATATATTACCCTGTCATTACAGAGACCAATAGCAAAAATAGTACTTAAATTGTTAATTTAATTTACTCTTAATATTAAGGAGTCATGTATGACTAACTAGCAATTAAGCTTTAAAATTAAAACCTCATCTGGACTGTGAATTAGTCCTATTCTAGCCTCAGATATGCTAATAACATCTACTGTAAAACATATTTAGACTAAACTAGTGCTTGAATTATTTGAAAATTAAAAATACAAGCGCTCACTCACCTTTTGTAAGGTCACAGTGTACTGTTCCCATATCAGCTCTTCCATGCCTGGGGCCTGTTGCACACAGAAACCAATTAGTAAAGCACAGAGGATACAACTATCTAAATTAAGAAATGAAACATCCCATTAAAATACATGCTTAAAAATAAGCTGAGTATGCTAATATTTTGGTAGAGTTAGTAAGAAATGTATGTATTTCAATTAATGATGCTTTTTCTTTAAAAAGTCAAAATATTAATAGTTCCAGGGTCATAGAATCCCTTTGGATTTCACTGATTTTAACAGCTCATTCTGATTTTTGGGAAATGATTTTTTCCTTGTTCAGGAAAACATTTAATTTGGATCACATTAGCATAATATAGCCCTAATTCAATTAACACAAAAAACTTACAGAAGACCTCTCCAATCCAGCATATAATATGATTAGCAATTGAAACTCAGGTTTTCATTACAAACTACCCTTCGAGCCTTTGCTTTCTTGTTCATGTGGATTTAACAAAATGTTATGTCCACTATGAATAATGTAACTGAGTAATTAGGTTCCCCTAAAGAAATTAAATTTTACAGGAAATTGCAGTGTATCACTATATGCATTTCTATATTCGTTTTGGTGACACTTCTCAGAAACATTTTTTTCCGCATTTCCACTTAAAACTGATCCTGATCAGTTTATCTGACATGATATAACCTGAAATCTTTCCAACATCAGAGCTTAAAATATAATACAGAATAATCACCCAGCTGTGATGCATCATATAGTACAGAGCCAGCCCCTTCAGTGTAAAACGAGAAAAACAAGAAACAACATTTGATGCACTGCAGACTTTGCAAAATGCAAAGCATTTGCTGCAGAAGAAAAATCCAGGCATTGCAAGAGTATGCGCATGTACATATTCAAGCCATTGATTTATTTGTTCTTGCTGCTAAAAGTTGTCTTCTTTCCAGGGAAGCTAAGAGTTTGCTCAGAAAACTGAAGCCCAGATAGAAGCTCAGTTTTGACTTAATAGCCTTCTAAAGGCATTGAAAAAGATTACTGGCAACTGAATTGCAAAACAATAGAGAGAGAAGTGACACAGGAAAGGTATGCTTGTACTTCCAAGCATCTCTTGTATTTCCAGAGTAAAAGTCTTCTGGCAGTACACAAATATTTAGCAAGCTATGGATGTTGACCCTAAAATGCAAGGAAACCCATAATGCATTCTCCCAGTGGATTCTGAGCATCCCAAAGAGGAAATTGGTTTACACAGTTTCGCATATTTTCTCTATTGAAAAAAAACCTTAAATTTTAAGTCCCAGAGTTCCTAAAAGAATACACAAAAGATTCATCATTCTTACTGGGAAATTTATGACACTGAGCTGTGTTGAACTTCTACTGTTCCCCCAGAAAATAAAAAAACCTCTCCAGTTTCAGCAAGTTTTTGGGTCTAATTAAAAGATTAACTTAAAATTTGTGAATGTGAGAGGATGGCTTATATTAAAACTAATACCATTTTCTAAAGTATTCCTAAATTTATACTAATGTAGATCAGGCAAGAAAGCGGCATTTGTAATTGTTAATATTAAAACATGTGTCTTGCATCTGTCAATTGCTCCCTTGAAGCACAGGGTTAAATTATTTTACCTAATATTTCCAGGTAATCAGATGACATGTCTAACCTTCTGACTAGCTGATAATGAACTAGCTCACTACATACATTTCCTTACACATTAAACCTTCTGTAAGTAACTACTTTCTTAATTAAGTTCTTTTTTTCAGCTGCTGTGATGCTGCAGTAAATAGAAGTGACTAGGTGTGTATGAAAATGTATGTTTATTTTTCAGTTGAAGTTTACCTACTACTGACCCTTGGCTACACCATCACTGTCCTGGCTTTTCTATGGAATATTAAGCTGTGAAGAAAACTGGCCTGTGCCAAAAAAGACCCTCAGTGTGATTTAAATTCCAGCTGACTTCACTGAAGAAAAGTTTTAGAAATGAAAGACGGTATCAAATGATGGGTAAAACATAAGGGGCAAGCAGGTGAATTCAAATTTTGGAGGAGGGGAAGTGGCAAATCATCTTTCCCACTGTTCAAAGGCTCAACAATTTACACATGTAACAAGAACATCACTTAAATTAATGTCATCCGTGTGTGTAGTTCTTACCAACAATACCTCCCAGCCTAAAATATGAAGTCAAGCCTGCTCAGGGAAAACAGTGAGGCAGGCAGGATGCAAGTGACAAGCACTTACTACCCATGGGACAAAAAGCAGCATGTTTGTGTTTCTCTTCCAGAAAACTATAGATCCAGGTATTTCAATACAGTACCTACTAAAGGAAGGCCTAAGAAATGAATGCTTATTTAGTATAACACACCAGAGAAAAAGGACTAAGGAAAGAACAGTAAAGATGCTGGTTGCAAATTTCTGGGTATTCCCCAGATACAGAAACTTCCTTCCAGAAAAGTGGGCCTCCCGTGAGCAGTGCCACAAGTGAAACTTTGTGCACTATCAGAGAGATGCATTGTATAGTAAATCAGAGCACTGTAAACTAACAAGTTTATTTTGCTCTGACAAATAAGTCTCATGGTACCTTATCACAGAAATAAATAATAAGAATGGAAGAGAAACTACTGCGTACAGATACCACAATTAAGGCTTTGCAAGATGTTGAGCCTCCAGTATCACTTCATCTGTGCCTAGAAGTTCCTCAGTTATCAGAAACCATCTTGGGTATTTTCTGTGTAAATTTTGGGGGTTTGTGTTAACTTGAAACTTACTGAGTAACAAAAGATAATAATTAAAAAAAAAAAACTTTAAAATTCATAGGTATTTGTTGAAGTAATACATTTTTAGAAATTGTTTCCTGTTAAACTGTCTCTCATTCACTTTGTACTATACTAGCAAAGGCAAGTGCACTGAGAATTTGCAGGCTGTTAGGAGCAGAACAAATACCAAGACAACAGGACTGGTTCTGCCATACTGGTAAAGCTATGCAGGCTCTGTAACAAAGTTCAGAGAGCTGAATGGTCACCTTGGAAGCACATAAGGCAGCAACACATCTGTACTCTCTCAAATCTCTAAGCAATAATCTCTTTAACATTATAAAATGTACTGCAGCTTGCCATTGCCACAATGCTAACCCATGCTGGCAGATTAGTGGAGAAGATTGAGAGACAGTGAGGGAGAGACTACAAATGCTAAAAATCATCAGCTGAGGACTCAAAACTAAGACTGAAGTCTCCACCACTATTGCAAAATTCCTGTATTCCACGTCTAATAATGACCCTCCTCTGAATGCAGCAAGTGATGGGTTACAAAAAAGTTCTATGTCCTTGCCAAGCTCTTCATATTTCCACTGCAAGGAAACACACAAAGGCATCTTGAGAAGCTTCTGCATCCTTTATAGGATCAGAAATTCACAACAAAAATTTACACCAAAACACTGGAGAGAGAAATGCAAGCAAAATGGTTAAGAATCGCACCTGCAATTGCTAACAGTAAGTGTTTAGCAAGTCTGCTCAGGTTTTACACAGATAGCAGGCTACCTGCAAGTTACGGTCATTAGCTAGTCTGAATTCAGAAGTGACTAAAGTCAGCCCATTTCTAATTGGAACACTGTGGTCAGGATTTGCTTAAATCTGCCTAATATTGACATACTAAAAATGACAGCTGCTTTTTACATACCCAAAACAGATTGTTTAACAGAATCTTTAACAGGAAACTAGTCTAAGTGCTAAAATCCTCTGTGTGCTACGAACAGGCAGCTGTTGCAGCTCTCACTGGCAGTCATCAGAGATTTATACAATTACCTGCTTCTGAGAGATGACTGAAGACAACTTCATTCACAATGAAAGAAGAACAAAACCAGAAGACCTGCCACAACAGTTCATCTGGCGGTAGAAGTGAGCTGGAGAGGTGAAGGATACAGGAGGGGAAGAGGGGGCAGGGGGAGAGGACTCAGAGCAAGATGCAACAAAAAAAACCCAAACAACTCACGTGCCCTTTCAAAATCCCCAACTTTTTGACTGCATGTGACCACATTCTCTGCAGAGCTTGAGCTGTCTTCATTGTTGCAGGATATAATCTGTGAGGGGAGGCAGTACATCCCCGTCTTTTCATCTGTTTCCACCACTCAGCTCGGTTATGTAATTCTAATACAATAGTGGCCTACATACTCGAACAAATCCTGCCGTCAGTTTCACACAGAAACACATCAAAACCACAGTAGGGAAATCTACCAGGAGTTCAACTAACTCTGACTTTAGAAAACCCCAGGAAACAGCAGCATGGTAATCTTACAGCCTGTTTGCTTTTTAAATTGTCAGAAAAAGACAAGTTATTCTTTTTCCAAACACATTTGGGATCACCCCACCAGGGACACACTTGAAACTTCAAAGAAAATAGGCTTAAGAAGTGTAGAAAGGGCTATTTGAAAATTCATGTTTTGATTATAGTATTTTACACTAAAAATTACCACTTGACTCTACTGTCTTGAATAATGCTGTGGTTAGCAGCATCTATATTTAACAATTTAACTGCTGAATCCAGGAAATTCTTAAGCAGAAATAATTGTATACATGAGTCAACCCTTCAGCTTCACATGTAAAATCACAAATAAACACTTTCAGAAATGTTGACTTGGCTCCAGCAAGCAAAAAGAGAATGAGAAACAAAATAACAGACACTCCCTCTTATTAATCAAGCATTTAGTAAGATACTTGTAAGAATGATAAGCTCATCATACATTTAAACAGATGGCTTTATTGGAAAATAGGTCGGGCTATCAATTCCACCTATGACACATGAATGCTGTGGAATTTAAGCCTGAAGTGGACTTTTCACCTAAGCTTTATGGAAGCAAGTTTCACAGGCACTGAACAGATAGGAACACATGCCAAGTTCAGTGCCCCCTTTTTTTTTTTTTTTTTTTAAATTTTCTTGCAGTTTTTTCCATTTAAAATCAAGACCAAACTGAATAGCCTGTGTTCCAACTCTAACCCCATCTCTTCCACACTAGTCTGAGTTAATACTCAGTACTGTATGAACACAGGCTTGCACTTCCCAGTACTGAGCTGCTGAAGGGGAACACCATTCAGCTGGCATTCAGGGGGTCTGGGATTAACACCCTGACACCACCCTCTGACTGTCACTTCCCACTTCCAGAGCACACACTTGGCTGGAAGTAGTTTAAGACTGTTGTTAGGAGTTTTGTCAAAATAGTTTGAAATCTCCATTGAGACGTTAAAAGAAACAATAATTCCTCTGAATAGTCTCACATTCACAGCTTCCAAAGCTGTGTTTTAAATTTAATTTTTTATTTTTAGAAAAAAGAAGACCAAAAAAAAAAAAGTAAGGATGTATCTGAGTCTGTCTTAGCTCTCCCTGCTCTCCTTGCCAAGACAGGCAGGCTTCAACAGAAATAAAAAAACAGAAATGGCACCCAAAAAGGACTGTGCTGAAAACACAAATGGAAAACACAAATGGCAGAACACTGTCCATAAGTTGTAGTGGTGGTTATAATGGCAAGGACTCTTCTTCCTTGATCTTTTCTCAAAAGCAAAAAGAGACATATATTGACTGATTCTACCAAAATTTAAAGGAAACTTTATACAGATTTGTACAAAACCATCAGGAAGCCAAGGAATATGAATTTTCTTGCAGTCAGAACAGGAGCTGTGAACAAACTGATGAAGGCTTTTGCCTTTGGTATTTCATTTTGGAGGAAAACAATTCATCCAGAATATAAATTCCTCTGTTAAATGTTTTAAAGTGAAATGGAAAGAGTTTTAATTTTTTTTTAAAACTAACAAACAAGCACTGTCACAGGCACAGTTTTTTTACTTTACCAGCATGTCTCTTTACAAAAGGTAAAGGAAACTAAAGACTAACTTCATCCCCAGCAGAAGATTACAGTGGCAATTACAAGCCTTTCACATTTGACACCTTGGTTCTTTGTGGAAGTCTATAGACAATACAATGTGAATCATGTGGGGAAAATAAATTGAAAACTACGTATGACGATCTGGTCTGTAAACTAGGGCTGTGAAAAGAAAGTGAGAGCTCCCAGAAAACCCCGGAACAACCTCTGAATGTGACAACAAAGCCTCACAGCAAGAGACAGCATCTCTCCCTTCACCTACGTGAAGAAACAGTCTCATCACCTTAGCACTATCTCCTAAACAGAAAGGGTAACTAATGTCTTCAAGTGAAGTAGCCTGTCCACTGAAAAGTGTTGGGCAATGAAGCAAATGCATAGATTTCCTCCATTCTGTCAAAGAGAAGTCTCACACCAAAACAGCCCCTGTAAAGGAAAACAGGGGTCAGTCTTTTCCGTTGTGGGAGTTTTAGACAGACGGCAAAAAATTCCAGGGTGACAGAACTTGCTGTTATTTCTCTCTCTCATATGACACTCCAAATGACTTCCAGGATGCAAAGTTAGCTATAATCCAATCCTAAGCAGAACTGAGGAGATTAAAGGCAACTGTTGGCACTGTTGGCCAGACTATTGAGAATATTAACTGAAAAACACATTCAGGTCTCATTTGCATTGTAGCCTGGTTACTAACATTCTCAGTATAATGTCCCAGATTTTCTAGTACACAGAAGTAGTTTAAAAAATAAGCCAAAAGAGATGGAAAAAAATTTGCATACACACAAAAGATCTACACTGATCTGGAGCTCTGACAAGTTCTGTGTTTTTAATTAAAAATATATCACCTAATCCAGCTCATAGCATGTCAATGACAAACAAGGCTCAAATGCAGGTGAAGAATATCACACATTCTGCCCACAATAACAGTTCCTGAATTGGCATTCTTAAAATGGTTCAAAGTGGCAAAATGTCATCCCTTGTTGAAAGAATTTTTGAAGAAGTTTGCACAGCCACAGGAAAAAACACATTAAAACAGAGGCATGGGATTTGAGTTTTGCAAAAACTTAATTATTCTTCAATTAAAAAAAACAAAGGGAATAAATTACTTGGACACTGAAGAGAAGCCAGTAAAGAATGTGGCATCCGTTTTCCGGATTACTGAGCAAAGCATATCATCTCCAATTGTTTTTATTTTTTTCAATTCTGTATTAAAAGAAACACCTAAATAAAACTGAAGAGACTGTACATATAACTATCCCACTAGTGCATATACTAGTTGCTACAACAACTACTAATAAGTAACAAACAACTGGTTGGTTGCAACAACCAACAAACAACAACAACAGTTTTTCAGGGAAGTTTTTATCTGTCCATACTAGTAAGGTACTGCCTAGGAAAACCGTGTTCCCTATATATTTAAAGCCAAATATTTACCAATTATATTGATGATTTTCAGAAAGAAAGGCAAGCACTTCGAAAAGAGAAATGGAAGAATAAGGATTTTCTTAAAATATTTTGAGTTCAAGTCATAAATCACTTTAGAAACAGTTAATAAATATCCAAGATGCATTTGCTTGCTTGCTTTCTTCCTGTCTGCTTTCTTCTTCTCAGGCTCGTTAAAGTTTGTTTGCCTCTAGAACCACACACCTTTGGAAGGTTCACAGAAAACCAGTATCCTTTTTCATTTTCAGCAGGTTCCCCAAACACGTATCTACCTCACAGGCTGGGTACATTTTCACAAGATAAGAACTAAATACATTAACAACTTATATCCTCCTCCTGCTCACTTCCATGGAGCCCCTTGACTCCATGAATTCTGCTCTTCAAAGTAAGCCAAACCAACTTCCTAAAGCATCAAAAAGCTGCTCATCTTTTCCCACTGGACTGCCATCTCCATGAGCTGAACTGGATTGCCAAGGAACATCTGAATACTGGGAGAGAAAGCAGAAGTAATTAATGTTAGAACTCTGCAACTAAGATCAACTGAGCCATCAGATGAAGCTTCATCTTCAAGGATGCTCCAGGGTGGAAAAGATACATTTTATTGAAGAGACACATTACATTTATAATCATAGAATACTTTATGTTGGTAAAGACCCTTAAGACCATAAAGTCCAACCTTTAACCTAGCACTGCCAAGTCCACCACTAAACCATGTCCATAAGAGCCACATCTACACATCTATTAAGTAACTCCAGGGACGTGATAACTTAACCACTTCCCTGGGCAGCCTGTTCCACTGCTTGGCAACCACTTCAGTAAAGAAATTTTTCTAATATCCAATCTAAACCTCCCCTGGTGCAGCTTGAGGCCATTTCCTCTCATCCTATGACTTTTTCTTGGGAGCAGAAACCGACCCCCACCTTGTTACAGCCTCCTTTCAGGCATTTGTAGAGTGACAAGGGCTTCTTCAGTCCAAAAAATCCCAGTTCTCTCAGACACTTCATATGAGGCTTCTTCACTAGACCCTTCACCAGATTTGTTGCCCTTCTTTGGATGCACTCCAGCAGCTCAATGCTCTCCTTGTAAATGAGGGGCGCAAAACCAAACAGTATTTGAGGTGCAGCATCATCAGTGCCAAGTACAGGGGGTCGATCACTTCCCTGCTCCCGTTGGCCACTCTATCCCTGATACAAGCCAGGATACTGTTGGCCTTCCTGGCCACCTGGGCACACTGCTGTCTCATATTCAGCAGGCTGTTGATGAACACCCCCAGGTCCTTTTCCATCAGGCAGCTTTCTAGCAACTCTCCTCCAAGCCTAGCATTGCATGGGGTTGTTGTGACCTGGCACTGGGCCTTATTGAACCTCATACAACTGGTGCTGGCCCTTGTCCAGGTCCTTGTGTAGAACCTTCCTACTTCTCAGGCAGAACAATGGTCCTGCCCACCTTGGTGTCACCTGCAAACTTACTGAGGATACACTTGATCCCTTCATCCAGATCCCTGATAAAGATATTAAAGACAATTAGTGCCAGCACTGAGCCCTGGTGAAGACTACTTGTGACCAGCCACCAGCTTGATTTAACTCCATTCACCACAACTTTTCAGGCTCTGCTATCCAACCAGAAGCAGGGAAATAAAAGTAATACAGAAAAAAACTTTTAACTAAAAAGACAGGAAAATAAGAGCTCCTGAGTGGCTTTAAGGGTATTTAAGACTACGAGAAAATATATTCTCTCATGCTTTTAAATCCATCTTTGATAAAACAATACATTACTACCCTCATGCATATAGTTCACCTTAGGATAACCTCACAAGAGGTTGTGTGTCTTGTCTGTTTGCTGATATTCTAGAAGAAAACTTTATGAAAGCTTTGCAGGTAAATATGTAATACTAAGATACAATCTGCTATATAAATACATTAAGATAGATTAAAAAAAAAAAGTTATATATTTTATATATATTTATGCACACATATACAAATACACACACACACTAAATGTATCTGCCCAGGTAGCATACGTGAAGAGAAAGCAAGCCTGCTTCTTCCCCTGACCCTATTCTGCATATTAAAAAGGCACTCAAGCATCAGGAACTGCATTTCTATCTTCAGCTGAATTTGCAGAGCACCAAGAAGTCCAGAGCAGACCAGCAAAAAAAGAAAAAAGAAGGAAAACTAATTCTGGAAGAAACCCACCAAATTCTGGACAAGTTACTTCTGTGTGATGCAGACAATCCATGCATCCATGAGTTTGAAGGTGTACACTCACAACTAACCCAGGGAGACGCTAGATGGTGCAGTGGTTTTGTAACTGAGGTACACGCCGCTCCCTGACCCCTGACAATATGTTAAATACAGCATTTCTTTCACGTTTTAGAACCAAAACTTCAGGCTCTTTTCTTTAGCACACAGCATGGTGTTACTGGTCTGAAAAAACAGACTTAACACTGCACTATATGGTCATTTATTTATTTGTCAAACAAGCTAGTATTTGAGTGATACTCATACTTCATGTAAGATAAAACATTATTAGGGTAAAAAAATGCTATTACAAAACTTTCAGACTAAAAATTGCAGGAAACATAACGTTAAAACAAGGTGTTAGGTGTTTTTGTTTCTTTAATCTCAAGCACATATCCTATCAGCAGTCAAACAGACTGGGGTGTTTGTTGTTTTTTTTTTTAAACTCCAGCTTTTTTAGGTGCCTGCCCACCACAGTGATTTCAATAATTAATTGCACTGTTTATACAAAGGAAATAAAAGTATTCCCTGGGCAATTTTATGTTCTGAAAAAGAGAGAAACATCTGGCACTTTAAAGATAAGCCAGGCATACTACTCATGAGTCACACCAAGACACTATGGAAAAGGGTAACTGAAAAATTGTAAAAGTGATTTTGAACAAATACTACAGGACAGCTGCACCCAAAGTTAGAAGTGCCACATTTTAGTACTAACAAACAAATGAGAATTGTAGTTATATTTTTTGAGAGAAGCCTTTTGTTCCAGGCTACTCTTAAAGTAAGCAATTTACACTTGCAACAAGTACCATGAGGTCTTTTAAGGTCCCAATTCTGCTGACATAAAGCATAATTTCTCATGACACCAGAAAAATCAAGCAACACATATACACTGGAATTTCCTAAAATTTATTTCCAGTACTTGTGATCTCTGCCAGTAACAACAAAAATTAATAATTCCAATTTAATACCCAGGAACTACTTAGCATTATGAGGCGCCTTTTTTAAAATAGAAATATAATCGTTCAATAAGCATTGTAACAACTACCTGTTACCTCTCTTAGTGTTGTAGTAGCCACCTAAACTGTTTTGATGGTATGCTATCTGGAACAGGTCCTCATTGACCTTTATTGGGGGTAGGAGGGGAGATGGTGAGGAGAATGCTGTATTTTTTCTGCAGAGTGTAACAAATTCAGAACATGAAAATATTAATTTATTTAAAACCTTCACATGATATAGAAACTAAAAATACACATACAAAATTTCTAAACTTTTCTAGGATGGAGTGGAAGATACAAGTGTAGTATTTTACACTTGTTACAGCTGAATTCTACAGAGCTTAGATGCATACATATGCATCACCAAAACCTAGTACAATATCCCATTACAAACTGAACAAAAGCCTATTCAAGATGGAGAGGAAAAAAAAAATAAACTCTTTGTACCCAAAACACAGCTGCAAGATGCACAGGTCTTACCTACTGAAAACCCAAAAGACTTAAAAATATAGCTTATATCTATTTCAGGATAAAGTTCTCTCTACTAACTTTTGCCCAACAACACTGCTGTCATTAACCTGGTGAAACAGTGACTGTTCCAATGCTTCCACAGGAAGCAACCAACTGTTCATGATCTTGTGAGAAAAGAGCTTCCATGGAAATTCAAAGTTGCCAAAGAAAACTTTGAAGAAGAAAATGAAACCCATTTCCGTTTTTTTAGAAATCAATTTATGCCTCTTGAGAAATTCCTCTTCTCACATGTTGAATCTCAGAGTTTTTTTTTTTTTTTTTTTTTTTTTTTTTTTTTTTTTTTTTTTTTTTAATGGTTTCTAATGAAAAAAACAAACCTCACTTCTTGCTGCATGGCATATGTGCAATCTTGCAACAAAGTGGATTTCCTTTTTCAAAAGGCTTGAGGAGACAAAAACCTAGGAGCCACGCAATTTCAGGTGAAGATAAGAATTTCTCTCTGTAAAAAGCTGACAGATCAATTCTACTTGTGTATGCAGTATACTTATACACACACACTAGAAACTGAAGAGAGTTTATTTGCTTTTTCATTTCCCAAACAGTTTTGCTAGACTTTCACTTTGTCACACAGACTAAGATACCATCAAGCTTTTTTTTAATACGCTATAAGAAGGTACTGAAGTGTACTGAGGGGACACTAAACTTTCAGTTCATCTAATCAATGACAGTTCTAAAGACTATCTCTGCCCTAACCACCTCCATTCACTTTAACTGTAAAATCTAATCCACTTCTTTCCAGTTAAACTGTTTCTGTAGCTTCTGCTCCTTAAGATGCCCGTGCAAATGAAGTCTGAGCATCAAAGTACCCAAGCACTTTGTGCATATGCTAAGTTCAAGAGGATCACTTTTTACTTGGCACAAAAAATTTAAAAAAAAATTTTAAAATTACTTGTTCTCATATACTTGCATTATCAGGATTTGATGGGAAGGTAAACTCTTTGGGTTTGCATAATCAATTTCATTACATTAGGTAAACTAATAAAAAAAATAATTTAACCGTGAAAAATACAAGTGCAGCTGCCGTTCCTTAAGTTTCTAATTTCAGAGTCAATTATTCCCTGCAGCCAAAGCATATTTTTTAATGTTGCAGCATCTTAAAATAAAAATTTGGAAGAAAAAAACGAAGCACCATATGCATTTCATGGTCCAAAGCCCTGATTACAAATTTATGCATCTTCTCCTGCTATTGTTTTTGAATGTTTTGGTTTCCTGCACCCACAGTCAAGTAGCAAATCAAGCAGTAGAACTGACCAGTAACAAGCAGTTACTGGTAAGAAACTCCATTTCTGCTACACCATGGTTTTTACAGAATCTGAGGTTGCATAAACTTTGCTATTGACCAACTACAGCTCCCAGATCTCAAAAAGACAAGCAGGGTACCTGTCTATTGCTTCATGTTACTGGGTTTTAAAAGGCTGTTTCATTGCTGGGATACAGTCCAATCAGGTCTGCATTTATATTTAGTCAACCAGTCATAATGCAAGACAATTCAAACAAGGGTATCATTGTTAGCTTCTGAGCTTAGACTCAAATCAAACTAGATTTTATATCCCTGTTAAGGTTTTGAGTATCCTTTGTTCTAACTCTATTAATAGAAGAACGATCTGCCATGTTCTTGGAAACATTTTGCTTTTGTTCGAGCATTCCCATGGCAGCATGATTACATACTGTCACATTAGCTCTCTTCTCTTGGCTGATGGAAATAAACCTCAGCTCAGTTCTGTATAACACATATAGTTCAATGGCACATTTGACTGCATCTAAGACTAAAACCCGATAAAATTCACACTACGCAATGCATTTGATACAACTATCAATGCCACGTCACAAACCTTACAAAAAAAACATTAAACAGAAGGTCATGACACACAAGGTAGATAAATAAAAGCTTCAAATGCATTTTAATGACCATAACAGAAAGAAACTAATTCAATTTTCTGTCTAAATAGCAAATTAAAAGTTGAAGGATATAAAATATCACATATGTATAAAGTTAAGCAGTTTTGAGTTTGAAGTGGTATGTTCTGCGTCATTCAAACGTGCTACATCAGACTGATTTACTAGCCAGCTCTTATGTACTAATTTCACCAGTTAGCACACTGAAACTACTGACTGCTCTGCTGTCCTTGTTCCAAAGCAGATTCCCTCTTTCCACAGATACTCCAGATCTCAAAATCTCAACAGCTATTTCCTAGCCATATCAGTCATTCCTTTCCACCTTCCTTTCCTTGTGCCACCATAAGATCCTCCACCCCTCCAAGTCTTAGCAACTTGCATCTCCCTCTTGATGTGTCTCAACAGCCTACTCACTCATGCCAGAAAGCATAGCTGAAATTCACTCCTAGACTTAAATGTACCTTACAGGCATCTAAAAGGAGGGCAAAATCTGTTGCAAAAGGGAGATCGGAAATATTTCTGTCATCCATACTGTAGAATACACGGAGGTAAATCTGAGGTCCATAAGTCTTATACAGATGCTCAACCCAGTACATTTAGAAGAAGAGGGAACAAGAAAACAAACCCTGTGATCCAATGTAAAGTAATGTTATGCTGAAACTCACCGTGTAACTGATGATACTGATAAAAAAAGGTAAGAAAATAACAGAAGCGCAGATGACAGCAGTATCACTGAAGTATTTTCCTTCCTTCTTCTCAATACTTTTAGAAGATTGGATGTAAAGCTGAAACATATCATGCAGTTATGTACCAGTGTATGACTTTGCTAACATCCAAATATGTTGCCAGAAAGAACATCACAAACACCCTCCAACTTACGCAGAAATAAATCCATTTCCCTAGTATCAAGACAGTAACTTCCACTTGGCTGATTCATTCCCCAAGAGCTAATCTGAGTTTATCTGCAGCCATTCTTGCTTCACTTGAGAGGATGCCAGAAGAACAATTTGGAAGTACAACCCTTGATGCAATCTTTCTACCGAGGCAACACTTCAAATGTATGTAAAGTCAACATAAGGAACTTCAGGCTTTGGCTCAGCCATTAAATGAAACCAAACTGACACATCCCTGTGAAATAGTTCCATTTCCACTAAACAGTGCCATTTCCACTAAGTAATAGCAAACTAAGTACACAAAGGATAGCTGACCAGAACAAGATGAGTGAGTGACAAATTTTACTCCTCCCTTTGCGACTATTAGTTGCTTTCATAAACCACATGAGACTTTGAAAAGTACTTGGAAAGAAAAACAAGAGAATCTTTTTACGTATGTGTGGCTAGAAGAAAATTAATCTCAGAATCATTAAGGTTAGAAATGCTTCCATTGAGTTACAAGCCAGAGCACAGCTCACTTTGATGGCAACTGGAAGTTCACTCTCTTTTCTTCTTGTGGTATGAGCCACATAAAAGAGCATTATACACTTCAATGACCTACTGACACACAAAGCAGAAGCAAACTATAATGAAGAGTTCTACTTTTTTCCCATCTGAAAGAAAAAGATGTACCTGCTTGTAGACAAACACGCCTTACAAAAAGGTAAAAAGTTAATCCTTTTTTAAATCATTGTGATGCAAGAGTGTTAGTCCAACCTTATTGCTTCAGAAGTCATTAGGAACAGGCTTCTACCAGGTAGGGTAGGAAAAGAAAAGGTTGGTAAAGAATGGAAAATTAAGTCAAATTATTATAGCATGCAGAGGTTAATGGATGAAATTTAATGAATGAAATTCTGTAATATAACACCATAGCAACATTAAAAATAAGAAGGCATCATAATAACATGTCAAACAAAAACCATCACAGAAAATGGGAAAACACACTCAAGGCATTCCAATATGTCAGCCTTGATTACAAGCATTTCACATAGACCAAAAGGACAGCAAAGACTGGTGTATCAACAGCACCCTGGTACTGCCCTTTTGACATTTTACCAGTAGCTTGACAAGTGTGTCTGAGACACACGAGCAAAGATCTCCGTCTTCTTCCACCATGTGAACCTATCCTTAAACCCTCCGAGTGTGCACAGACAGTTAGGGAAGCATGGCTGCCTAAGAACTGAAAGCACAGCAGCTATATGAAACAGGAGTAGACATCCACCTGCAATCAACACCGTGTCTTTAGAAGTCTGACCCCCAAGGTGACCTACTGTAACACGTAAGAGGGAGGTAAAGAGCATACAAGTATTTGACAGCTCTGAAGAGGAGTTTCTACCTAAGTACTGGGTCAGGAACAACATCCTCACTTTAATGCTAAACTAAAAGACTTGTAGGAAACTTTAGGAAAACAAAAATTTACATCCAAATTGAAACCACTATGTAGCCCACAGACAAAATAATCTATATAAAAATTCTACTCAGAAACAGGATTTCTGATGGCATCATCTGAGGAGTATGCACACATATGTTACCAGTCAGCTATGCTACAGTCACTTCAATTGCCTTGAAAATGTATCAAGCTTGACTCTGTGAACAGTATAACCAAAAACATTGAATGTGCTTTATTTCTAAAATAAAAATTACTTAGGAAAACTAAGTATAAAAAAAGTAAACCGTTTTAAATCACATTCAACTCTTTGAAAAACAACTCTTCATAAAGCCTCTGAAACACTGGACTGAAGAATCCTCAGCTCTAGCAACTAGAAGAAACTCGCATTATCCACATTTTTGCAGTGCTGGAACATAGAAAGAAGAGCAATCAGTGCCAAGCACTGACCCTGTCAGCAATCTGCTTAGTTCACTCAAAGGCCAACAATTTTCCTCTCACAGCTTTGTTTGAGGAGCTGGGAATGATAGTGTAACAGGACATCCTGTATTCTCTCTGAAAAGCTTATACTAAGAATCTGAAGGGCCGAGAACCCCAAATGCTTTTCTCATCACATGCCCATGCAAAGGAAAGACAGGACAGGATAACTACGTACATTATTAAGCAATAAATGAATAATGGATAGGTGTATCATTTCTTGTAGCTCTATACTCAAGTAGTTAGAGCTCACATGGGGTTTTCTGCATGATCTTTCTTTCTTGGAAGAATTTTTTTTTTAACAAGAAAAAATTTATCCAAAATTCAGTCGTGAACCATTAATGAAGTGCTGTTAATCAGATCTACAGATTTCTGTGGCAGAATATGTGAAATGATATTGCTCTCTGAGTATTTAATATAGCACAACACAAGGTACAAACCATCCAGAGAGCTACTGACAATCATCTGCCCGCTTAGTTAACTGCTACAACTGTAGGCATGGAGGGACTATTTCCATCCTTATTGTATTTTAACTTACTGGATAGAGATGCCTCCAGGGTTCATGAAGGCATCTCTCCTGCTGTTTAGCAAGCTAGATGATTTATTCTCACATAGCATCAAGAATAATTGCATGTATATGTTAGTTTCCACTGTGCATTCCAGCTAAGAAGCATTCGGAAACATAATTCTGCCTTAAGGTTGGTATTTGCAGTACGTCTGCCTTCTCAGCACAGATCACACAAAATTCTTGGTGAGTCCTTAATTTTGACAGTAAGAAATGCAGACCAAATAATATAGCTTTAAAATACAAAGTGGCTTTGAGTTAATTTGAAATTTTAACACAGACATGAGTTCCACTACACCTATTTGGCCCGTAACCATACACAGAGTTTGGGTCATTCAAAAAAGAGATTGCTGCAGCAATCAATTATATCAGATTCCTAAGACTGCAACGTTATATTCTGTTACACAAAGAACTCAAAAAATACTCCCAATGTTAGCTGAATCCTCATGTGTTTTATATTTCTAATAATCACAAGCTGCGAGAAAACAGAGTTGCTAAAAACGTAGTCATAAATTTTACATTGTTTATATAGCTTCATTATGAAAAATAGTGAGGACATTAGAAATTATAGCTGTAGTATCTCTGTAGATTATGTTTTGGTCTTTTTCTATAATATAGTGAAGAAACTCTTGCCTTTAAGAAAATGGTGGCCTTTAATACATGTAATGTAAGGAATATAACAATTGCAGTGGCCACAGTGACAACTTCTTCCTACTTAAGTTCCGTACGTATACTGAAACATGACATTTCTCAGTTTCAAACAATAGGCAGGAGAAAATATCAGCCAAAGCTCCTTTTTTGACAAGTGAGAAGCTTCCACTGAACTCACAGCCAATGCAGCCCACTTCCATATGTCATGGATTCACAGCTGTGAAACAAAAAGAAGGTACATCCAAACTATTTAATTTGTATTTCTTTACATGAAAGACAGACCCAAATACTGTTTTAAGAAACCTAATGCACTCAGTTGAGACCTGATAACCCCAACTCTTCTTTTTC
The DNA here is from genome assembly GCA_038090715.1 of Florisuga fusca. Lineage (NCBI taxonomy): Eukaryota > Metazoa > Chordata > Aves > Apodiformes > Trochilidae > Florisuga > Florisuga fusca. The sequence continues at coordinate 348,670 of JAAWXA010000006.1, read as the reverse complement.
ACTCCCACCCCCTTTAATTTTCTCTGAAGAAGAGAGAAAGACAGTGAGAGAAACAGAGAAGTACAATAAAGGGCAAAAATTTTCGATCAAATCAATCCAACAGCAGTGTTCTCATCAGCTTCTCAAAAGGGCAAGGGTGCCACCAATTGATAAAACCAGGTCAAAAAAATGTTGCTATTTGAGACAAATGGGAGGAAACTGATAACACAGCCTATCAGTAAACCTTTTGCTAAAACATTCTGCAAGGTCTCTTACTTCAGGAACCATTCCACACTCACTGTGATTTTATTTAAGTGAAGTATTTAAGCAACAGCCATTTAAAGTGTACCTCTAAAGAGTACATCTGTAATTCCAACCTTTGTAACCACTACAGCTCACAGGTGTGCAGTCAGGCTTTCCATCTATCTCAGGTCAACATATTTAAACCTAATCCTCAAGAATCACATCATGATCCTAATCCTCAAGAATCAAGAATATGGATATTTGTCACCAGAACTATCAGCAAAAGATTACATGTCACTACTAAACATACTGCAGCAACAGAAGTGACAAATGCAATGGAATCTGTGTTAAAGAGCTTACACGATGGATTCAGAAGAGATGAAACTGACAGGTACAGGACATGATGATAGTAGAAGTGTGAAATAGGAGTGGTGCAGTTACCCAGATTAACTGCACAACAACTGAGATTTATTAAATAAGAAACTATTCAAATCAACAAACACAAAATTCAAATATTCAAATATTCAAATAAACAAACAAAAAATACCCCCACTAAACAACACTCTTTGGAACTGATCACATAAAGTGCCAATAGTTAGCTCACTGATGGTTAATAAACACCTGTAACACGCGATTTGGGATGTTGACTAACACACAGGCTCCTTAGACATGAAGGATACTTACCATATTGATTATTCTGCAAGCCACCAAAAAAAATATGAGGCACAAGTAATTTCTGTTTATGCCTTCCATCAGCATTTTAGTGGGGGTGGCAGATGACTACAGATAAATTCAGCTTGCTGCATGCTGCCTCCATGGGCCTGGCAGGGGATACTTGTGACTCCCAGGTGTTTAGTACTGGAGTTCAGCAATAGGTGCCAGAAAACATGTTTTGCCATAAAAACTGAACAATCTTTAAAACAAAAAAACAAACAAACAAACAAAGAGACCCAAAAAGAAGGGGGTGGGGGTGGGCAAAAAAACCCCCACAAACCCACAAAACAAACAAAACCCCACCACACAACAAAATCAAGGAAGCAGGGATCAGAAAGAGGGAGGGTTTATTTTTTTCCTTTAAAACTAGGGAGTTTGTTTCACCGCAGAAACGGGTAATTTTGGTTGAAGCACTGACCTGCATCCTGAGCACAACCAGTATTCAAAATATGAAACGAAGTTCTGTTTCCCAGCGTCCACGGCTGGGGCTATGGAGAGGGAAGCTCACGCAGCGACCCGCATCCCAGTGCGGAAAAAAAACCCAGGGGCTTTCCACCATCCTTCGGCCCCAGCAGCGCCTCTGGCCAGCCGGAGGATGTGGGGATGACCCGAACAAAGCGAAGCCCGCACCTCGTACAAGAGCGGGGGGTTGGTCCCTGCACGGCTCGGCGGCCACAGGTGCATTGGGCGGGTGCGAACCCCAGGCTGACACCCGTGACCCGGCGCCACACACAGCCACGGCAGCCTCGCACGGTGCCCCGGGCCCGCGGCCCACATCACCCGGCAAGGGGGGGGGAACGCTACCATGGGAAGGGGAGTGGGGTGCCGACGGGCCAGCCCCGCAAGAAGAGGACGAGTGCGGTGGGCGAGGGGGANCTCGGCCCCGCTGCCCGGAGAGGCCGGCGGAAACCGGTCAGGCCGCTGTCCGGCAGGAGCGGGGCTGCAGCAGAGGCCTGAGCGGAGGGGGCGGCCGGAGCCCGCCAGGACAAAACCGGCACTGAGGAGCCCGCCACAGAGAGACTTTGTACTGCCGGGGCTCGGCCGTCCGCAGCCGCCAGCCAATCAAGCCTTCAAACGTCCCGGGGAGGCGAAGAAACATTTTCATTCTCCGTGAGAAGAAAAGAATTGTTATTCTCCATTTACAAAAATATTTCTCGTGTTCTTGCCCTGGGCAGCAGCCAGTAGCTGACGCCTGTCACCGGGGAAGCGGGAGCGATGGGGCCCTGCCACCCGAGCCTGGACAGCACTTCTGATCAGAGGCTTTGGGACGGTACCCACAGCCCTGTTTTGTTACACAGAAACACGCGAGCCATTTCTACATTTTCTGATTGCGTGTTTTTAGGAGGAGGCGGGTTTGAAAGCTGTCCCCATCTGATGCCTTCCTGGAGTCCACAGCCTTGGGCAGGTTTCCTTCCCACCACCTAATAGCACTTTCATGCCCGTCTCAAATTTAACACTGCTCCTACAAAGGCAGAGGCAGAATTGCTTGGTTTTGAGGCAATAACTACATTGTTTTTTAAAAGGGTGTTCTTGAGGTAACTGTATTCTCAAGAGCTGGCAGAAATAACTGCGTCCTGAAAGCACTAAAGAGGAGAAGACTGGCAGAGGTTCAGTCACACTTGTATTCCGAAATAAAGATCCTTTCCCAATGCTACTGTCTTACTGGAGTTTTATTATTTTGGGTGGATAAGTGAATACTTGAATCACCTCTTGGAAGGAAGAAATTAAGAATGAGGACAAGCTACAAAAGAAGAGCATTCAGCATGTAGCTTTATATGGCCTAACCTCAAACTTGGAAAGAAAAAGGAAGAAAAATGCCAAAGCATGAACTTTGGTTTTCTTCCATCTGCTCACTCCTCTTGGTTTTCCAAGCGAGTGACACCATCCAACTTCTGTTGCAACACCATCAGTCTGGTATACGCCCAACATCAAGACCACTTGATAAAGATGACAGAGAATGCCAGGCTGCTCATGCACATGGGGTCCTGTGATGGCATCTGGCATCAAGAATTTCTCTGTGGGGCACAGCAGGGAAGGACTAAACAGCTGCAACTTTCCACACCAGAGTGCTTCTTTCTGCACACCTTTGTGACCTGGAGACAACTTTCAAGAGATCTGGAACTAGCTGACAATATCAGCACAGGTTATTACACCATGGCTTGAGCAAAAAAAGCCATTGTCCAACACTCACCTCTTTGAAATAACAAGACATGATGAAAATAACATCATCTGTTTTTTGCCTCAATAGGATGTTGGAGGATTGTACTGTGGATTACAACATAGTTTCAGATGCAAGATTGAGTTTTGGGTTTGGCTGGATGGCAATATACTTTTTCAAAGACAGAAGCTGTCAGACCTAAGGTGGAACAGGGACAGAAGCCACTAGAAACCCACAACAGCAGCTTCTTAGCACATATATCAAGTTCCTGGCAGCATAAAGTATAGAGCCTGCCTCTGACAGCCATCTCTCTCCACACAGGCTGTGATAAAAGATGAAGAGGTAGCACATCTGATTCACCCACCAGACCCAGCCCGTGGGGGAACACAGACAGTGCCAGTGAGAGCAATGTAAGCATCTTCTTTCCCTTTGCAAGGCCAAGAAGGATTACTCCTTGCTCCAGACAAAAGCTGAGTGTTGGCCTCAAGATTCCTTTTGGCATGTTCTGTGACTTTATCAAAGCCATGCAATTTTATCACTAACAGTGGGGTTATCAGGCTATACTTCCTTGAACTGCAAAGGTTAGCACCCCAATTAGCCTGAAGCAAGTGCAACACAGTTGCAGGAACTGACCACAGTTATGCAAACAAAGTAAGTGGATTTTCAATCCCATCACCTAGAAGAGCCTATCGGCTTGAGTTAGTTCAAAAAAAAAAAAAAAAAAAAAAAAAAAAAAAAAAAAAAAAAAAAAAAAAATCTGGACATTGGTAAGGCCTTTGACATGGTCCCTCACAACATCCTTCTCTCTAAATTAGAGATATATGGATTTGACAGGTGGGTATTTTGGTGGATGAGGAATTGGTTGGATGGTCATATCAAGAGGGTTAGTGGTTAATGTCAAGATGCAGATGAAGAGTAGTGTCCCTCAGAGGTCTGTACTGGGACCAGTACTGTTTCATATCCTCATCATGGACAGTGGGTTTGAGTGAACCCTCATCAAGTTTGCAGATGACAGCAAGCTGAGTGGTATGGTAGACACACCTGAGGGATGGGATGCTATCCAAAGGCACCTGAACAAGTTTGAGAAGTGGACCCATGTGAACTTCACAAGGTTCAACAAGGCCAAGTGTCAAGGTCCTGGCACTGTGTCAGTATAACCCCTGGTATTGATATAGGCTGGGGGACAAAGGTATTGAGAGCAACCATATTGAGAAGGACTTGGGGATACTGGTGGATGAAAAGCTGAACATGAGCCTCCGGTGTTCACTTGCAGCTCAGAAAGCCAGCCATATCCTGGGCTGCATCACAAGAAGTGTGGCCAGCTGGTCAAAAGAGGAGACTCTCCCCCTGTACTATGCTCTGCTAAGACCTTACCTGGAGTGCTGTGTCCAGTTCTGGACTCCTCAGCACAGGAGACATGGAGCTGTAGGAGTGAATCTGGAGAAGGGTCACAAAAATGATCAGAGGGCTGGAACACCTCTCCTATAAGAAAAGGCTGACAGAGTTGGCACTGTTCAGCCTAGAGAAGAAAACAGCTCTGAACAGACCTTCTTGTGGCCTTTCAATACTAGGAGAGGGCTTGCAAGAAAGATGGGGGCAAACTTGTTAGCAGAGCCTTTAGGAACAAGGGGGTAATGGTTTCAAGGTAAAATGGGGTAGAATCAAACCAGACTTTTTTTTTTTTTTCCAGTGGGGGTTGTGAAACACTGGAACAGGTTGTCCAGAGAGCTGGCAAAAGTCCCATCCCTGGAAATATTCAAGGTTAGGTTGGACAGGGCTCTGAGCAACCTGATCTAGTTGAAGATGTTCCTGCTCACTGCAGGTGGGGGATGGACTACATGACCTTTCAAAGTCCCTTCCAACTCAAACTATTCTATGATTCTATCAAAACAAGCCATTTGGGCTTATCAAAATATCTCCCATGTTTGTTGATAACATTTCTTGCTTATACAGAGGACACACCTTTTCCTGCTTTCTGACTTTTTTTCATCAAATCAAACAGCCTCTCCACCAAATGGGCAGATAAATCATCCCACACCAGCCTGAAAATGTGGGCAGTAAGTGACCTCTAGTGCTCATGCTTGAGCTTGGTCATGTGCCCAGATGCCACTGATAGTCTAACTATCAACGAAACCACAATTTACAAGTTACTTATCCTGCAATTCAGCTGCAGAGAACAGACTTAGAGGTTTTCCTGGGTACTTTCTGCCCTTTCACCAAGCTATCTTCTCAAGGTGAATAGATAGGTAGGCCTTAAAAGGGGAGCATAAAGCAACCTAACCCCCCAAAAAATGGTAAGATAGCAGTGTACTTAGTCACAAGAGCTACAGTAATTCCTCCAGTACCACAAGTTCTTACCTCCTGTAGCAGGAAAAGGGCGAACAGGTACTCTAAGCATTCATTTCACCTAACAGCTATTCCACTAGGGGAAAGCACTCACTCTCCTCCCTTGCAAGCTGAAGGAAAACAAAACCAAACCCTAAACCTCAAGCACATCTTTAAGGGTATAATTAGATGTAACATCTCCTGACTCAGCTGCTCTTAAATCCCACAGGACCCTGTACTGTGGATCACATGTGACTATACAGAGTACCTACAAACTAGCCTAGTCTGACTGGGGCAGCAGCACAAGCGTTGAGGGGGTAGGAGACCCAGCAAAATGGTGTTTTCTGTTTCTGCAGGTCTCTGCACACCAAAGAGTATCTGGAGGCATGGCTGCATGGACTTTTCACATACTGCCTCGCCTTGAAATGGGAAATGCAGGTACAGCTGTAGTTAGTCCTGGAAGTGGCACTACACTGCAAACAGTAAAAGCTGGGTACCAACACCATGTCAAAAATTACATGAACTGGGCTACAAAAGTGCAGCTCTGTCCTCTGCAGTGTTTAGGGCCAGCTACTTTGCATATGTACTGTACAAAGCAGTATCACATGCAGAGGTTTTATGGAGGCATGTAGAGGTTTTGAAATTAACTTCCATGGAAAGATTAATTGGTATTATCTTTATAAGAAACACACAAATAACTTCTAGGGATCACATTCTCCACAGAGGTTTTCAGTTTAACTAACCAAGGCTGATGCTGTTTGACTACAGTAAGATGGAATCTATGGCTGATGGAATCTAGCACATACCTAGAGACATCACTTGCTGTAGCTTGAGTAGAGACAAATTTAGGACATAATCCATAAATGATCTGATGCTACCGTGAATGAAGCACTTGTGATGCTTTTAGCATCAGCAGAGGGAACACTCATTTAACACTACGATACAGAATGCAAATTTAAAACAAGCAGCTGCCTCTCACAGTTACTCCTGCCAATCAAGTAAGGCTATTCAACAATTTGTGATTCAGGTTCTCTCTGCCTCCTGCCCACCATCAAGCCTTTTAAATGGCCCCTCTGACTATCAGTTATTTTTCTTTTTTTCGAAATGTTAGACTTCAACACTTAGTAGTGCTGCTAGACAGCATGGCAAACAGGCAGCCTCCTTAAAGAACTGGAAACTGATTTCAGTAAGAGATACAGAGAATGTAGGCTTCTAGTCCAGTTGTTGAACTGTCTGAACAGAGATTTCAGTTTTGTTTTTGTTTCAGTTTTGTTTGCATAAGCAACTGATCATGATCCTCTGATGAAAGGCACTGTAGAAGTTTCTAAAAATACTATGTTGCCAAACAGCCTTTTCCCCTCCCCTTCCAGCCAATCTCTTTAGACTGCTGTTTGTCATCAGCCAGCAAAAATCACACAAATCAGTCAGCACAGTCCTACTTAAATGATTCATAAATCCAATTACATCTCCTTCTTTATATAGTAGTCTGCGCCCTAACAGATTCAGCCTTCAGGATTAGAAGATGTGTAGCTGACTCTCAGGCTGCTGAGGAGCTACGTAGGGTTCAAACACTCAACTCTCCATTGGGGTTAAGTCATGTATGTAGCAGAGCAATCCTAAATCTTGGGGGGACTGGAGAAGTTGTGAATATTGTTTTGGCACTTGTTACCACGAATCCAATGGAAAGCCAGCAAGATGGTGGGTGCTGAAGCACTGGGCCTTCCAGAGGAAGCTGTGGCAGCATCTGGGCCTGTTTATCCTGGAGGAAGGGTGGCTTAGGGACACCTAACACCAAACCACTCGTGTTGATAGGAGGAGACTGGGGAGATGCAGTAAGGCTCAACAGTGGTCCAGAATAGGAGGTGATGGACAAAAGAGGTTCAGATGGAGGTAAGAAGAAAATTCTTCCCTGTGAGGGCAGCTGAGCCATCCACCTGTGGCACAGAGAGGCTGTACCACCTCCATTCCTGGGCATTTTCAAACTTCAACTGGGTAAAGCCCCAGGCAACCTGTTCTGATCTTACAGCAGACCCTGCTTTGGGCAAGAGGTTGGCCTAGAAACCTTCTGAGATGCAAATGAAATAGCATGACCTATTGAAACCTATTGACCTATCGAGTGAAACAAGGACTTCACAGTGTCTCTACCTGAACACACGAACACACACACACACACCCCCCTATGGACTACACAAATTGAAGCAACTTCAACTTGTGTGCATAAACACTTTGCCTTCTATTAATTTAAGAAGCTACGAAAGCTAGTACTATTATTCTCAAAAATGAAAGAAACAAGTAGTTTAAACAAATCCAAACGACGTAAGTATGTACTGTTTTTCTCCTCATATGTCAAATGTATACAAAAATGCATATCAACACCAGAAAGGAAATATTTTTCCCAACTCCAACTTACTTATTTTAAACAGCAGGCACCACATTGGGCATGTTCTGTTTGAACATTCACTTTGTTTACATGTTGTTTCCCTCCTCTCTTCTCCATGCTTTTTGACTATTCCTTGCAAAGCTGTGAAACAATCCTCTGCTTTTAGCAATTTATCTGTCTTCCTGCACCATAAGTCATGCCCTACAACATCAAAAGCTTTACCATGGTAATCAACTCTTACGACTCAAATTAATTAAGACTACACAGTAGCAAAAACAAAGATTCCTTTCTCATGGAGATCATTATACTTATTAAGAACAAGTAAAAAACATGCAGAGTTCCCAAAATGTAATGTACACAAAACTTTCTCATTCATACAGAGGTTAATTGAACAAACAAAGCTCCAGACAGCAGTTCTTCAGCCAAGTTAGTGCTTTAGAGCACCATAACTATGCTTCAAAGCTCTTCTTCTCCCCATCCTACTGGCAAACCTCCTGCTGATGAGCTCATTAAGAAACAAAGCAGTTCTGCTGCCCTGTTGAGTAACAGCAAGGTCCCAGCTAGGGTACCATGCTCACGTTTGGGTGTGCTCTTCAGGAAGGGCTGAAATGAGCTGCCGAGACTCCAAGGGAGAACAGTGAGAACAGTTGTCAGAGAGAGAGCAGAAGGACACCAGCACTCCAGTCGTTCACATGCCAGTACCACAACTCCTGGGATCCCATAGACAAGGTGGCTCCATGCAGATGCTGAAGCACCTTCCTCTAGTGATCACATAGTTTGGGAGTTTCATTCAAGTACTGACATTCCCAGGTGTAAGGTTTGCATACCACATCATACACTGAAAGTTTTTTTAGATAAAAGTTATATAGTCTGCTCAAGACCTCATCTGGGATAGGCCTGTCTAGATATGCTTCACTGACATTCTTGTATCATTTTCCTCCATACAGTTGCCTAAATTGCTTTTCTGTTATTTTGTATAACACCAAGTTGTCTTTTTTCTTTTCTTTTCTGTCAAATCTGTAGAGACTCATTACTGAGCATCCTCTTCCCTCAGTCCCAGAACATTAAACTAAAAGATGAGTAACTTTGGTCTAGTGTATCACAAATTAGAAAGACAGGAAAACTAATACCCACATTTCCAAATAAATTACTAAAGCAGCAATAGCTATTAATCTCATAAGAATGAAAGATAAGTTAATTATAATTTTGCAATGCACCAGCATAAAAATCCTTTGCTCTCAAAATTGTCATCTGTTAATGACTTACAAAAACAAGCCAAGCATGTTTGATCAACACATAAAACTAAGGCCACATTTTATATTCTCTCTGGAAGCACTTGAGAAAAGGTTTCAACAGCAAGGTTAAGATGCCAAAAGGATTATATTTACCTTAATGATGTACTGTAAGAAAATATGCAGCAAAACAACTCTCCCTGTGTGTGGCTATTCTGTTTCCCAGGACTCTTGAGTCACAAAGCAATTCCCATTAATATTACCCTCCATGCTTAAAGTAATTTATTTATTCCTAAACCCACACTAAATATTTATGTTTGCTGAAAGCATCACCATACATTAAATCCATTTTTTACCACTGATTAGCTAGCAGATGAACTAGTACAGGCATGTGCATTATTATTACTATCATTATTTGCATAACTTAAGCAGAATAATGAGTTCATTGACTTCATTGCAGAAGTCCCTCCTCTTCTAGAGGCCTGTTGCACATCACCAAGCTCTCAGCATATGTGCATGTGCTCATTCTAAGTTGCTTCAGGAACCCAAAGAGGACGAGTTCTGATTCCAGCATATTACTGTATTAAGTGCAGTTTCTTAAAAATCTTTGAAAAACACAGCTAGAAGAATGAACTTCATAGCTAGCACATGACAAGGATTCATCCTTTTAAACTAATGGCCAGTTCTAAGTGTCACAACCTGACTGGTACCTTGTGAGGAACGATGATTTTTGAGTATTTCTGTCTTCTTGTTGGCCGGTGCTTCCGTCTCGAGGTGCAGCTGCGGTCCAGGTCCCACTCACAAGGAGATGGCAGTGCTGTGGTTTGCTCACTGAAAAACAAAGTTTCGTTTAAGTCATGTGTAATCACAAAAGAGTGACTGTGAAGCCTGGGAAGGTGAAGTCGCAGAGATAAAGAGGATACATAATGTATTTCCCTGCTGTTTGTCACTCTTTATCTTCAATGCCAATCAAGTGGAAACTTTGCTCAAACAAAGGATATACTGGGCAGTATTGGCACTTGCAGCAACACTGCAAACTTCAACTAGAGCACTGACCCTCACCAGGCCTTCCCCAAGTATGCACACAAGGCAAAAATACATTTTTGCAAACTAAATAGGACGCAGACAGGAAGTGTGGTCCTCTCCACAAGGAGCTGGGCTTTTCTTCTAATTTAGTCTTAGCCTCATAGCTTAGTTTGCACAACTGTACAAAGTCAAACTATTTGCACCTTGAGCATAAGCTCAGTAACAACAACGAGATATGTGCGCTCCAGTGGTTCCAATTGGCAACAATTCCAGTTGCCAAATCATAGGAAAGAAACAATTCCACACCTCATTTTCTACTCCTTCCTCCAAACAATAGGCCTCAGCTTCCCCTCTTATGCACATACAATATGTTAACTTCCATTCAAGATCCCTGTCAGAGGGCTCCTCCTCTCCTGCACTCCTTGTCCAAGCCCTTAATTATGCTGTATAGGGAAACAGAAAAAGAATGGTTTAACTAAGATGAAGAAGAAATTTCTGACAGAAATAGAAACAGAAGACAGTGATTTCAGTTTGCTGGTTGGGTTTTGTTTTTAAAAGAAAACAAACACATATCTTGACCGCCTTTATTCTTCTCAAAAAGCATCTTTCCAACTGGTCTACCTTCAAAGTAGTTTATAGCCAGACCTCTTTAGAAGAGTATCTAATCCATACTTGTAACAGGCTTGGGTTTGTTGCTTTTTTTTTTTTCCTTTGCAATGTATGTTTTTAGGTTTGGTTGGTCAGTTGTTTTGTTGGTGTTTGTTTGGTTGGGTTTTGTGGGTTTTTTTGTTGGGTATTTTTGTTTGTTTTCTTTTGGGTTTGTTTGAGGGTTTGGTTGGTTGGTTGGTTTTTTATTCTGGCTAATAGCCCATTAACCATTTTTAGATAGCAGGAGACCCATGTGAGAGACATACTGAAAGAATTCTGTGGAACTTCCCCAATTATTTACAAGTCTACCCTACATTTTTTTTAATGTATCTTATGTGTCTACCCTACATTTTTAAAATGTATCTTATGTGAGGAACACACCTTTTCCTGAACACAATCGTAACAATGTTTCAGATTCAAAAAAAGCAAACTTAAGAACTTCTAAGATATTTTAAAAATCCATGTGGTCTCAGATTAACTTCTTAAAAGCTTCAAAGATGCAAGCATGTGCCAGACATCATGTTGTGAAACTAGAACGCTCTTTTCCCTCTCTGCAGATTCTTCCAACAAAAAACATCTTTCTGAAAGGAATAAGCTACTGATAGAGACCAAGGCTTGATTTCTGAAGTCACAGAACAAAAGGATGCTTAATACAAGTTTCTATGGTCCCCAAAGAGCAGCAAGGAGCCATGATGCATATTATAAAAGATTTGGTGTTCCAGGCTGTGCACAGAATGCTATTCTGAAGGTTTCAGGAAAGTTAGACAAGCAAGCTAAACCCAAACTACCACTGCTGTCATCATTTTTCTTCTGCATGAAAATGCCAATAGTTACAAAAATCTAGCTGTCACAGAAAGCGCATCATTATTCCAAGCAAAATAGAGGCAGGAAAACTTAGTTTATAATGTCTTTGATATTTAAATATAAATTAATATTGTAGCAAAATAAACTATTTGCCTGTCCCACTACCTTTGTTGCCTTAGTCTATGTTTTTTAATCAAGATTTTATCAACTTTAAAGTGATGGCACTAGAGCTGGCATCACACTCAATGCTGGTTTTTAGGAGATAATGAAGAAAAATAAAGAAAGTATGTGGTTTGATTTGTTGTTTTACTGTTTGGTGTTTTTTTCCTTGTATACAAACACACTTCTAAATCATCTTTTTTCCTTTCCATCCCCCCAGTGTAACAGGGTACCTATTAAAGTCAAATAAAGCTGATGTTAGCAATGTGAACTACTGATTTACTTATTCCAGTTGCACCAAATAAGCAGTCTGAATGGTGCCTTTTACTTCATCTCACAGTTTACTTGGCTGCAATTGCTGGTTACCAACCTTTAGTTCCCTAAAAGTTACAATGAAAACATAAAAGAGATTCTTATTACAGTCCAACAACAACAGCTTTTCTGCTTTTGTGAAACTGTTGGAATGACAAATCCAAACATAATCCAAACACATCTTCACCACTTTGGAACTCCAAGTGTGTACACACAGTTGTACAGTTGAACAGCTGTATCAACTAAATCTCTTCCTGAAAGGAGGGAGATGTCTGATTAAGCATACTGAAAATAATAAAAAAAAAAATTAATGGGGTAGCATCTTCTGAACTTCGATACTAATGCTCTGTAGTAGGTGAAAGCCAAGCATTTCCAGTTACAAAAAGAAAAAATAACAGATACTAAAGTTAGCAAGTTTCATTTTTAGGTGGCTTGTTTCAAGCTATGACTGACTAAACAAACCTACTTGAAAACAAGCAATTCTGCAAGAATGTACCATTACTTTCCAATGCAGCTCCTTCAACTGTCAAGAGCAATCCAAATCATTTTACCAGCATGTACAGAGTGCCTGCAAAATTAAAAGAGATAGGCATGTAGATAACTTACATGAAACAATCAAAGGAAGTTACAGTCCAGGACACTCTACTGTCCTGTGTCCAAATACATTGTACTAAGAACTACTTTTAGTGGGAAGAATTTTAACAAAAAGCCCTACAAGCAGTCATTAACATGACACACCAGAAACTGAGGACCAACTTGAAGAATACTTGTGTTGTTAAGGGGCTAAAAACTGTTGGCATCAGCAAATTTTCTGGAATAGTTTTTGTGGGTTTAGTGATGCAACTAATGTAAAAAAAAATTTGTACGGTGCACTGTAATCTAATTGCTTTTACTGTAGCTACCACTACTAGAGGAAGTACTCTGGTGGGAAAATTACAAGATAAATCTTAATTCTGTTGTAGCCAAACTGTCATGGGTTTATTGCAAGCTTTTTTTTGAAGTCATGTGTATACAAAACTATTCCCAACTAGTACAAACACATTAATTGCTCTTCAACAAAAGCCTCTCACCTTTTGCACTCCTCTGCAATGTCTGAAACAAGATGAGAGCGTTCTAATGTAAATCAAAAATAAGAGACACTAGAAGGGCTGTGAAGACACCAATTGATGCTATTCAGAGAGGAAGGTGGAAGAGAACAGCAATCCACTTTCACACACACCATGTTTGAGGGGAACAATTAACAGAAAGAATTTTCTGAAGGCTAATACTCAAATTGTGTGGTACAAAAAAGCACTCTAGATTGCTTGTAAAAAACCCCAAATGTTCAGTATTTCACATTTTTAACATTAATAGACTTAACTGACTTCTTTTTCAGTAACTAAATTTTCCTTCAGAAAAACACGATTCTTAAGTATGATGAACTCATGCTTCCTAGCAAAGAAAAGTCACACATAGGGAAAAGTGTTCTTCTTTTCCACTTTTGGAAGATACTAGTTCTCCCAGGGATAAACTAAAATACACTTATTTTTAATTGTGGGAGGGAGAACTCACACACACTAACTTAGTAGCAAACAATAGACACAAATCAATCATTTAAACATTAATTCTGAAGAATATATAGTTGTTTAGCCTTATTGTTCTTCAGCAAACTCCTGATTCAGAAGTAACACCTTCTGCTTACTGGCTAGCTAAGGACAAGAAGAACACAGATGTCTCTAATGAAACCACAGATTTTAAATACAACCACAGAATATACATCATTTGGAAGGTACAAAAAAAACCCAAAAAAACCCCAAACCAAACCAAACAAAAACAAAACAAAAAACACACCAAAAAAACACCCCTCTGTAGTTTTATGAACTCTCCTTTTCTAACAAGTTTTAAAATTGCATGATTCAACGTGAGTGCACATTTTCCCCACAGTTACTCACTGATTGCTTTTTAACACTTACCCTGGATGTTGCCAAAGATTTGCATGTCTACCCTCAGGAAGCAGCTCCCTCTTGTTAAGGGGTGTAATACCTATTGCTGCTTCTAAAATAGTTATGTATTTCTTGTACCTCATTCTCCCTCTCTCAAGAGTTCCACCACACTGAGTTATCATCCAAATGCAGACACTGTGACTGAAGCCATGCCTCCTCACTTATCTGATCTGCTGCTTTTCAAATCATGCTGTGAGTTAAAGCATAAAACCAGTGCTTTTTCCCCTCTGCCAGGCTTGAAGAGTTAGCAGGGGAGAGAAACTGAAGAAAAACTCCCACCAGATTCCACAGAAACGTCATTGTTACATAATTTGATCTTTGAATAAGACACTAATATAATTGATTGAAGAGACAATCATGGTTCTAAGCTTGGTTGGATAATACATACTCTGCAATTGACTAATCCTTTGCTAAATCTCTGCTGTCTATAATCTTCCAAGTACTAATGGAGCACTAGGTAACTCTGTCAAATCCACACAAGCAGCAGAAAAGATCTGCACAGAAAACTTGAGGCTGTTTCAAACACTGTGAAAAACAAAACCACTTTTTGTTTCAACTTTTCTTCTCAGCACCAGAAAGCTCTGTACATCGGAAGTGTTGCAAGAGAGTTATCTGATCTGTTCAGAAAAGGTATGGAGAAACTTTTCCTTAAATGACTTGTATGGAATTAAGCAAGCTGAATACTCTTATTTTGATACCCACGAGTCATTCAAATGAGCCTCACACAATGCGAGAAGCCACTTCCCATGTCAAAGTTGCTCTAGCCATGAGGTAAGTGTGCATATCGAATATCTTGGGTCGTAACTACAAAGGTGGAGACAGATACTCATGTTGAAGTAACAAAGACAGTTTGGAAATGCTGCAGCACTGTCAAATTGCTGTTATAAGAGACATACTTGATTACAAAAAGACTAACTAAGGAAATGTTGTAATGCTACTTAGATACTAAGATATGAATGCTTTATATATAGTTATATAAACTGCATAAATATTAGCTACTTACACAGTGGTATAGGTAAAAATGTAAAAATAACAGAAGACTGAAGTCTTCTCCCTCTGAGCATTTTAATTATTCCTTAATATTAAATAGGCATGCCTTAATTTCTGTTGTAGTGACTTTGTACTGCATGCTAAATATTTAGAAACTGCTAAGAGGAAACACACAAGTTTTCATTACTTATACTGTAAAATATTCAGCTGATAGCAAAAAGATTTGTATAAACATTGCCAGGCCTTGTATTATTTACAATCCTTTGTTACTTATATTTGGTGTTTAATATGCAGGTTATGATGTATAGGTTATGTTAGGGCACGTACACTGCGTTAGTGTATTAAGTTATTACTGAACAGTAATAACTTAATTTTGCTTAGAAGAGCAAAATAAAACAAAAAATTTCTTAGATTTGGGATGTACAACTACAAACAGCTACTGGAGGCAAAAATTTAGTTTTCACCTACCTAGTTGTATGATATGTACAGAATATGCAGTCTGAAATTTTGTGATGTATTCAGAAAATTAATTAATACATTAAACCACAGAAGTTAAATTAACCAAAGAATTACAACTCCAGGTCTTCACTACAACTTCAAAGACTTGTATAGAAAGTACTAAGAAGCTTAAGAAAGCAAAGTACTACTAGAGGGCTGGAAGTACAATTAACATCATTAAACCTGCATGCATCCTTACTTCTGATAGCGTTGTCAGGACTATTGGAAAGGCAGTACTTGATGTCAGTTATTAACAGAAATAAGTAAAATTTTGGAGAAAAATCATATAGGAGAGAACAAAGAGACATGCAGAATAAGAGCTGAGCTTATGTAACAATAGAACAGTAAAAAACAAAGAAAAAAACCAACCCAGGTGGTCAACAACCTGTCCCTGAGACATAACCCTGCAGCACAGCTGAAAGGGGTGGAAAGTAGTTACTGCCCACCATTTATCTTGGTTATAGCCTTGAGCTCTAGGCAGAAAACACACCAGTAGTAATTGGACTAATAAGATTAACATACCATTAGTATGTTAATGTCCCATTAGCATACTAAAATACCCACCTATAGGTTAGAGGGACCCCTGCTAACAAAAAGCCCCCCGTACCCTTTAAGCGTGAATAGTGAAAATTTAAAGCACTGTCACTTTAAATGGAAGTGAAGAACCAATTATATATGCAAATGACAGAAAATAATAGGAGATGAGGTCATTTTACATGTGTCTGAGTATAAAAGTAACCCTCGCATTTCAGGAAGCTAAACTAGCTTTGTGGAAACTAGCTGACTCCCTTTGCTCCACAGAAGTGGTAATGAAACCAAATACCTCAATTCTCTGTGTGCATCAACTTATTGCACACAGAGGGATGGAACACACTGTTTTGGACAACATGCTGACTAGGAAAAGATCAGAAAACAAGAGGGAAGTTTATTGACTCTCAACTTTTACAAACCTTCTGACAGCAGTAGTCCATAGCAATATTCAAGTGCACTTAAATGCAGAAACATTTTGATCAAATCCAGTCTTGCCTCAGTCGGTTTTGTTAGCAACATCAGTATTACTGTGATTTCTCCTGTGACATTTTGGTACTTCTTTGGGTCCTCCACTTAACATTTTCTTAACCCCACATTTTCCCCTTTGTAGACCTAAGAAACAGTTCTCACAGAAACTTCCCAACAGTACGGTACAAAGCCAGAGTCCTGCGCAGTCTGAAAAAACATTTGATGCAGCTCTGGTCCATCTTTTGTCTCTTTGGGCAAACCCAAGTACTTCTGCCTAAAATAGGTGCTCTGCCACTAGCCCTGTACACAGAGAAGCCAAGCTCACACAATAGGCACAAATTACTCCCAAGTGCTGCTTTCAACTATGTGGTTCATTAAATCTCCGGATGTCTAGGGGGAGTAAGACTGACTCACAGTTAGCTTCCTCCAACTTTATTTGAGAACAGAAATTCCTAGCTGCTAGTACACCCATTGTTAGTGAAGGATGGTTTTCAGAGAAAACAAAAGGTCTAAAACATACCTTCATCCACTGTTTCCTGCTGGGGAGTTACCATCCACTCCCTTTCTGGCTTTGCATTTTTTTCAGGAAGAATGAACACCAAGTTTTATTGGAAAGAACACAGTGCGATCTTCCTAACTGGGAACACATGAGTGAACAAACACAATTTAGAATTAAGCTGTTAAGAAAAATATCTGTGTCAACATCAGGAACTCATGTTCCTCAGCTGTATCCAAAAAGATAACAGCAAGAAACCATTTCAGAGGACAGCTAAAAGATCCTCTGCTTATTCACTCTACTTGCCTTCTCTGCTAACCTGAGGATCTCTCACATTAATTATTGAAGATGTTAAAAATTGTGGCAGTGCACCAAAAGGCCTGGAGTACTTGTACCATACCAAGCCATACTGGCTAGAAGGAAATAGAACTCCATGACAATTCTCAGCTTTTCTTTATCTGTGTCAAAGTCCTATAGACTTAATCATGCTGCTTTAGCTAAAGCAGAGGGCAAAAGCAAGTTTCAGTCATGGGGCAGTGATTTCAACCTGTCCAAAATTCAACAGATGGCTTTTGCAAAAGCAGTTGTAAAGTTTGCATCTTTTAATTCACCCTGTAAAAAATGTAGACTCAAATTACAGTGGATGGTTTGAAAAATTCCATGTATTTCCTGGAATGGGGAAAGAAGGACAGGAGCTCTCTTATACATGAAACAAACATTTATGAGATCAAAGCAAAAGCTTGCTTTTTGCTCTAATCTTTGGCAGATTAAAACAGTCATACTCCCTTAATTAGATGCAAAAACAGATGACAGAAGCATGGTCACATCTTCAGTCACTTCAGACCCTACTGCAAAAGCACCAACCATTGCCTAATGTAGCCACAAACTATTTTTCACCTTTGGAAGGATGAAAAATTCTAGTCTTTTTTTTTTTTTTTTTTTTTTTTTTTTGTCTCTCAACAAAATCTCTGTGACACCTACAGACAAAAGTATTCTCTCACGAGGACCACAAAGAAGCAAAGGTCTCTTCCTACATACTTGTTCTCAGGTGACATGTACAACTATGACAGACAATTGTTAGCTTCCAAAACATGTATATGTTTTGTTTGGGCCATTATAGCTTGATCTGTAGAAACAATCATGATGCAAAGGAACATCAAAGATCAGATTAGGGGCATGGGGGTTTCTAGTTTCACAGCTTCTTTCAAACAGTTTCACAGACTGCTGTTGCTTTTTGCCCCTCCTGAGGGGTTGTCACTTGTCTAAACACTCCATATGTTCTGGGAGATTCTCGGAATCAGCTTATACCAAGTTGTGCTAAGGAGGATAGAGACACCAGCAGTCAAATCCTCTGGCTATTAAGCAGAGCTATATAATAGAGCAGATATTAAAATAGAGAGAACAAACCAGACTACATACAGCCTTGCTGCTAACAGTGACTTGATTTATGGGTTTTCTCTAAACCAAACCAAACCAACAAACCCAAAAGACCAAACAAAATTACTGAGGGGGCAAAGCAAATAACAAATAGTTTGAGAAAATCCATGAAACCTTAGTATAAATGAAGCTGAACACTGTTGAGTCCAGGTTCAGTTTATCAGCACAATGCAGGCTGATGTTAAAGAATTGGTTTGACAGAGTAATGACAGCAAAACACTCTTGGGAAAAGTGTTTTAGAGCCTCCCTGAGGAAAATTCCAAACTGGCCCAAAATATCTGAACTCATGCTTAGCTTAATAAAAGCATACCCACACATAACTAGACATCTGAAATCTGACATGTCTTATGTATATAGACCACATCCAAGATAAACTGCCTAACTTTAAGAAATAAAAATTTCTGAAAAGTGGTCCTGGATTGCTTATCCTGGTGCAAAACAGAATCAAAGACAACAGCATGGAAAGGGAGCAGGCACTGACAAAAATCAGGACAAAGGGGATTTATGTTTTTCCTTGTACACAGTTTACTGACCCTACTATTGTATCACAAAACATTTTTGTCTGTCGTTTTCATATGTTTGAAAACATAGTAGTAATAAGTGTATTTTTCATCCTTGATTAGGAACCATAGTTTTCTGAGGTTCCAACAATCAGATACACAGTGACAATGCTGACCTAAATTCAGGAAGAACTGGGTAGCTTATGTTTCCTAAAAACAAAGCCTGCAGCTGATGAATACACACCAGGGTAGATGCTGCACAAGATACCAGACCAGAGCTCCCACAGATCACTAGGTTTGGATCGTAAACATCCTAAAAATATTCACAACTGCCAGGGCCACTTAACGCTGCACAGAAAGGAATCGCCCCAGTCTGCATTCTCGTTTGAAAAAGAAATCTACAGTATCCCCTAGCAACATGAACTTTTAAATACGATGACTGCCTTTTGAAAGAAAACAAAATCCAGCTACAACAAAATAGCTAAAACTATTAATGCTTCTGTTGTTTTTAAGTTGTCAAATGACTTGGAGTGGTCTTTGCCACTACATGAAGGGGTTTAATTCTCATACTGCAGTCAGTACCTGTGTTAGTTACACAGTATTTGAGTAAAAAACAGTATCAGCCCTCTACTGTTAAATGCAGGCTTCATTTGGTTAAAAAAAGAACAAAGTTGCAGTCAGTTCTAAATTACACTTCACCTATGCAGGAAAAAAATTAATTACTTTCTGAAGAGGGACAGGGATAACTCTAATACTGTAAAAGAAGCTCCCAGGACTCTGAGGACACACTTTAAAAGCACACTTTACAAGGGAGCAGAGATAAGGATCTAATACAGTGCTGTTCTCTAGACAAAAAGGATTGGTTCAGATAGTTGATGAAGGCACCTGATAACTGAGCAGCTCTACTTTGACAAAAGCATCTGGGAAAGAAATCTATGTGGAAATTAAACCTGTGTAATTCTCTGGGAATTTCCAGACAACTTGGAGTTCTTGGTCATGGCACTGAAACTAAACCTTTAACTGTGAAGGACGACATTCACTGGTGTGCATATGTCAAAACTCAGTGTGCCATACAAAACCACTCATACTCACTTTGGTGCTGCAACCTTTGTACGTAACCATCTGCAAACATTCCTCACTATGCAAAGATCCATGTATTAGAAGAAAGGCCTATAAACTACAGCCTATATCCTTATGGCAATAAATGTTTTGCACATTGATTGCCTCATTTCTGACAAGTCTTCCAAAGTTCACAGAAATTCACGGGCCTTATGCAGCTCACATCAAGGACCAATTGTCAGATTTAATAAATTAATTTTTCCTCAGTAACTTTCATACCTGTTTGAAAAAAAAAAAAACAAAACCGAAAAACCCCCAAACCAAACAACAAAAAACCCTAACCAACCAACAAAAAACCCACCACACCAAAACCAACAAAACAACAGACTTGAAAATCATTGACCTCAACAAAAACTATAGCTGTTCTTCCAGGTCAGTGCTTTCTTTCCCCTGACACTAGAATTACTGGTTCCAGGGATGCTACAACAGGATAAAACTGATGCAGCCAAGGCATAACAGAAGTTACACTGTCCTTGGTAGTGTAAATACTGTTATTTCAGCAATTAAAACAGAACAGTCTTGTAACAAGAGATTTCCTTTATCCTACAAGGAAGTTCTGGAGACAGACAATGTTGGTAATTGTTTAAACACACTCAAATGCTAGCATCTAAATTTAAATTAAATGAAGCTCTGAAGTAGTCCTGGAATATTAGGTCATTCCCAGATGGGGATGGCTATGATCCAGGAACTTTCTGATGCTTTTAAGCATCTACGTTTTATAAAGGTACAAGACATCTCATTTTGTGAGCCATGCCACTGCCTAAACATTATTTTAACCACCAACAAAAATTTCCTGGTTATCCTTACAAGGCACTGAAACAGGGAAGGGGGGGATTAAGCAATCAAAAAATGATCAGACACTTAGTTACTTTGATGCCTCTTTCTGAAGAGCCCTGTTAAGATTATAGTTCACGATAAGTATTGAGATTATCCAACCCCACTGTACAATTCCCAATACTCATCTTTGCTATCACAAAGCCCCATTGTAGAGGCACTGAGCACAACAGCAGTTTCTGATACTGTGATACAACACAGAATGCAACTAGATGCAGTTTCTCCAATCCTCAGTAACTTCCTTTTGCACAAGGAAGAAGACTCCCTACCACTACTTTAATGCAATGTTTAGGGCATAACAAGATGTTTGCATATAACAGTCTGGAAGTAATTATAACAGTAAAGTCACCTCAGAGATACATACATCCATAAGCTTCCTCAGAAGCCTGATGAAACAAGCTATAAACACTAGGTTAATACAAGGGTAAATCTTACTGACCACGTCTACAGGACTTACTACATGCAGAGAATTTTCAAGGCTCTTCAAGCAGTCTGATGATCTAACAATGAACATCCATTTACACAGGAAAATTCCCATGCTTTCCAGTACCTGATCCTTACCATGCAGACTTCATGGTTCTGACAAGAGTGATTGTTTTGAAGGGCTCACAGATGGATCGTTAAAACTATGAACGCTTCAGAAACAACAACAAAGCAGTTTTATCTGTCATAGCACATTTTCATTTTCTCTGAGCTACAGTCCTAAACCTTTAAAACAGAAAAGTGCCGGGCAAAAGAAAGGGTAAGCAATTTTAATTTGTTTCAAACTATTCCACCTTGATAATTATATCCAAAGGTTGAAACAAAGCCGGCCTTTGGTGGCCTCTGCTGGAGCACAGCTGTGGGCCTGAGAGCTTTCAAACGCTGTCCCAGCGGTTGGGTCCCATGCCAGTTTATAAATCAAAGCTAGGGAGCAGATTATTCAGATATTCCGTGAATAATTATAAGAAAGGAACACTGGCGCTATGAAGGTTTTCAGGTAACCAAAGTGAAAAACGAGTATATGACTCTTACACAAGTAATACTCAGGCAGCATGTGCTTTTTCATGGCGTAAAAATACACTGAGAAAACAGGCTTCAAAAAGGGGGAAAGTTAAGGGCAGAGTTGTCTAATAAAGCAAGCGCATGCCGCTGGGAGATCAACCTTGACACTCCTCGGTGCAGATCTAATGTACCGGGGCTCCAGCACGGCAAACAAGGCCGGTGCCAAGGCACTTCCACAGGGCAATCAAGCACTTGGCGTCTGGGACTGCCTGTTCCTTTGTTTCACGGTTCCCTGTTAACTTGAAACTTCCCCTGACCCAGTTAGCCAAAGCCCAAGGCACGGCTGGAATCCACTCGGGATGTGCCAACATAAAGATTTCAGGAATTTTGTGTATAACAAAGGCAGCCCAAACCCCCGCCGTCGGGGGTGTGCGCCTGTCGGGGCACCCGCCCCTCCTAAGGGGAAAAACACAGGGTAAACACCTAAGGGGAAAAACACAGGGTAAACAAACCCCCTGATTCATCGGTGACATCTCTCCCGCTTCCCACGTAGTATCGCACTCTCCCAGAAAGTCCTTAGCACGGAAAAAGTCACGGAGAGCCGCTTAATCCAGTTAGGGAAAAGCCGATCCCCGACCCCAACCCCGCTGTTTGAGCGCCCCAAGTGCTCGAAGGAAGCGGGTCCGGTCCGGGGGGGGGCCCGCGGCGGGATGGCAGCCCCCACCTCAGCTCCCGCGGACTAAGGGGCGAAAGTGCGCCCGAGGAACGAGGGGGTGAGAGGAGAAGGAGGACGGAGGGAGGAGNCTTCCGATCTGACCCTGTAGCCGCCGCGGCCCCCGGCCTTTCTCAGCCCTTACCGCCTGTGGGGAGGGGGCCCCGGCTCCGCCCCCCGCTTTGCCCCCGCGGTGGGGCCGATGGGCAGCAGGGGGTCCCAAAGCCGATGGCGGGGGGGGACCCTGTAGCCGCCGCTGCTCCGGGATGCACCGTCACTGAGCCCCGCGGTTGTGGGGTTTTTTTCCCGTTTACATCAAGGATTTGTGAGGAACCTGGGATCACTGCCCGCCTAAACTCTTTCAACGGCAAGACCTCTGATAAAGCTTTTAAAACCACGGCACATCGTTCCACCTACGCTTCTCAATCTGCTTTTTTTCCTGCCTTTTATCACAGCAGAGCTCCGGCGAACTTCCCACCGCTTAATTGGTGTGCTCTGGCAGCTGTGAGGAGTTGGGTGTTCACATGATCACTCATAGCTGAAACATCCAAGATAAGCAGAAGGCAGACCAGCCCCATTTCCAGGCCAGAATATGCAGTGTCACTCTCAAAGTTGTACCCACGCTGTTCCCGAAACCTAACTTATCAAAGGGGAACTGCACTTCAGTCTGGCATTCCACAAGTATCAGCTTTCTGGCATCACCGATGTCCTGCAGGCCCAGTGAGAAAGGCAAGGCCAACAGCCCTGACAGGATTCTTCGGAGTCGTGTTTCTTCCACATTGTAAAGCACTAAATGTCACCAGGAATTCCTTATCTGCACTCTTGGGCATTTAAAACCAATGCAGGCCCCTCTAAAACTAAACCCTATACTGACCCAGTATCAGGTCTTTGAAACAATACCTACTTACAAGTTTTCTGGTTTGCTGTTAACTGCCAGTGAGAAAGGATGGATGATTTTTCAACAGATGCTAAATATTCTCGACTCCTGTGGTGTTTTTGATTAAGATTGGTTTCTTCCTCGTTAGGTGCAGACTATGTTTGTGCAGCATGCCACGTACAGAAATCAAGATAAAAAAGGCAAACGCTGTTCATCATGAAGGTGTTGGACTTTGGAAGGAGGCACCTAAAGAGCCTATTACATTGACTGCAAATACGAAAGTGCAGACACATTGAAAAAACCTCCTTGTATCTATAGTTAATAATTAACATGCATGTGCATGCAGCAGTCTTCAAGTGACTCTTGCAGTGTAAAAGCTGCAAGAGCAAAACCAAGAAAAAAACCCCAGACTCATTCACTAATGTGACACTTTCTGTCAGCCATACACAGGCACAGGCATCAGTATGTAACACAATGTCACATTCAGGGAGACTCATGGCACGAGGAGTGGAAATTCAGTCCTACTTCCAGGTATGTGTCAGATTATTTGGTTTACGCTGTGCTGGGTGTCTGTTTCCTTAATGAATGTTTAAAAACGTCATCTGTTAGCTCTAGATCCAAATGCTCTCATTTTCCTGAAGCTACTTTTGTAATAGTGGCCTTATGAGGCTTGGTAAACAGTTATAAAATGCAGCAGAGGTGTAATACTATTGAAATATTTAATGTGTTCCTATTTTATTTGTTTTTTCAGTAGAACAGCTGAGAACTTCGATGGCCAGAAGAACCTACATCTGGAAACTAACAATGGTCACGAAATTACTCACTGTAATACTAATCACTTAGTGTAATTACCATGACACAAACAAATTTTAAACCAATTCAGCAAATTGGAGGGTAACAACACTATGTGGCTTATTTTAAACATGTATTGTGTCCTTATCTAAACTTGTTTTGTTTTCCTTAACACCAAAAGAGTAACCATTTAAAGAAACTTTCTTATGTGTCAGAGCTCTCTTTATTCTTCCCCGAGGGAAACAGTTTCTGCTGTTATCTCCTTTGATAGAGTTCAGGATTCTTGTATTTGTTCTATGACCACCGACAGTACAATTTACATAAAAGACAGCTCAGGACAGAAGGGAACGTAACACTTAATAACTTTTTCTTACCTTTAAACAGGAGTTTAAAAAAAAAACCACCCACAACTCAGTAGCAAAATGGACTGGAACATGTCTGATTGGTTACAATTATAAAGTAGTGCGCATTTCATTTAAAATACCATCCCCTGAAGGGCCACAACATGATGGAGCCTGCCTGCCCCTAGTCTTTCTGTGCCCTGCCAATGACATCAGCCGTTGGGCAAAGTTAATCTCTTCCTGATAGCCCTTTTCTTTTGCCCCTCCCATGCTTTCTTTTCTATTTTGAATGCTCTTCCAGGTATTTTGGCAAGCCTCTGCCTTCCTTTCCAGGACTCCCACACATTCTAGAGCTGCTTAGTACAATCACAGAGTTCAACCATTAACCAGAAGCTAAAAATAATTAAACACAAACCTCAATGTGAATCCCCCGTCCCTCACTCCACTACCACTTCTTCAGGACAGGTCTTCACTGCATTTAATGTAGAGGCTAAAAGACTTTGGGAATATAAGGAAGTAAGACCTGAAAATTTTATCACATGGGATCAGTCTTGCAGGGAAAAGGTAGTATTTCATAAGAATTATCAAAAATGGAACGGAAAATAAACTGACAAAGACCAGACAAGCATTTAGGCACATTATTCCTATCAAAAACATGTGGTATCTTCTGACCAACAAATACAGACTGTGAGCACTTGCTGTAAGCTTCACTTCATGAGTCCGTGCTTCCAAATAACTCACTGGCACATGGGTAATAAAGAATTTTAGCAAGGTTATACATACCAAGGCTTTTACACTGCAGCCAGAAGCAGAAAAATACAGTCATTATCTGCAGAAAGTGATTAGCTACTGGAGAAAACTGATACACCTTAAAAAACCCAACACAACCACATTCTGTGCTGACTATCCAGCACAGCTACAAATGTCAATACTCCTCTTTCAGAAGTACTTTGTTTTCTCGACTGAAGATGGAGCAACTGTCTTCTGCTGCCAGTAGTGCAACTTACTAACTGCCCCTAGTGTCTACCAGAGAGGTTTCCTTTGGCTATTTGTTTTAGAGAGGTGAATGAAGAAACTACTTGATGTGATGTCGTGTGTGTAAGCATGGTGTGATCTGCCTGATCAGATAAGTTATGGAAGTAAACAAGGGTATGGGTGATTTGTCTTTGGACAACATGCAAAGTCTGGCACTGATACCAGAGCTCATCCTGTGACTCCACTGTGCTAGCATGACGCTGGCAACACAGCCCTTGCCTTTGCTTGCAGCTAGATGAAAATATTAAGAGCTCCTGTCCCATGACTCATTTTGCACACCAACATAAACCTCATCCTACCTTGCTGACTCTACTTACCTTCGTTAGACTAAATCCATTTGTTACTTGGCTACCTAAAACCAGGAAACTGTTTGCAAAAATAGCAGTAGCATTATGGATGAAGGGCAAGGCATGTCAAAATCCCCCCTGAACCAAAACTTTCCAGTATTTTAAGAAAGGCAAAGAATTCAAACCAACATGCCTATTCATGATCTGAAGCTTTACCTTCATAGCCTGAAATCAGATCTTTACATAGTGAATTAAGAATTCTACGTGCAACTTTATTTAGGTACAAATATTTGCATGAGGAGTCTCCGAATATGAATGAGATGCATGTTAGCAAACATGCTGCATGCAAACTATTTAAGAAAATAATTTTTTAAAAAGTCACTCAGAAAAATAATTATAGAAGCTATACTTGACCAGGAGGAGGATATCCAAATATCAAGTTGTTTATCAAGTCGTTAACTTCTACACACACATTTAAATAGTTGTTTGGACTATTACGAGACTGAGCTGAATAATACCATTTGCCATAGGCTGTAAATTGTTTACATTGTTCTATGTTCAAAATGGTAAGTAGAGGTTCTATTTTTAGCTTTCCTTTTCAAAAAAACAAAACAAAGCAAAAAACAACAAAGAAGCCCACACATCTTATACTCTTATACTCATGGGAGCTGGCAGTTATTGTATTTACCTCATCCAAAAGAGTAGAAATTTCAGAGTTGACAATTTCAAAAACTGTAATTTAAAAATTTTGATAAAAACATGCTACCAGTGTGCACAATTAACCAAGAACTCCTTCCAGTAAAATATTACTATCCATTTAATGGTGGGAAATAGTAGGTAACAACGCTCATACTAGAAATGGAAATCCTGGGCAACAGTACTATACAGCTATTGCTTTTCAATGACAAAATCAATCGCATCTGTAAAAATTCTAGTTAGCCAATCATGCCAAACTAACCACAAACATCAGAGAAACCAAAAGTAGTTTGCATTGAACATCTTTTCATACGCTGATAGAACAAGTTGTATGGTGTAACCATTTTCTCAGGAATAAGTCAACAACTTTATGCTTTTATTTTAGAGGCAGTTAAAAACACTGGTGGTAACAATGCAACAGTTCAAAAGTGTTCCTCTTCTAGTTCATGACTTAAAAGTTTTTGGTTTAAGATCTGGATTATATTTCATTCTAATTTTTTGACAGAGTGAAAAAATAACTTTATCAGCCCAAGTATCATATGCAATTCTAAAAAGCAAAAGGCTAAAGTTTGTGTACCAACATAGTACTAAGGGAAACCTTACTATGTCATGGTGAAAAAATATCATCTAAGCCCACTTACTTAAGACATGCATCAGGACAAACAGTGCAAATTTTGCTACAATGAGAGGATCTTAATTTTGCTCAGCTAAAACTAATTTTTTAAAAAGTCAATAAATTATGTAGTTTCACTCTCTGAAGAAATCATTAAAAAATCCACAGTAATAAACTGAAGTGTTTGCAAGAGATACTGCATGACTTAAACATCTCATACAAGCATCTGCATTTTCATATGATGATTATGACCAGAGTAATTTAGAGGTTACCTCAAAATATGCTAATGTGAAAGAAATTGCAATTTAGAATTTGGGGAAAGAACAAGTTCTGCAATACTGAGAGGAGAACTCTTATTAACATTGCATTAAACAAGAAAAGTTTCCATCTGCCAGAGTAATTTTGTTAATAGCATGTTTGATTCAACTTTGATGTGTTACTCACTCACTATAGCCACAGATTTTAAACAATGTAGTCACAGTACCACAACTTAAGTCAATTTGATTTGCACTCACTTCTTTTTTGGGTGCATGTCTCACTAACATTATTTCAGCACTTGTGCACTCCAGGTAGCTTAGTCCAAACAAGACTACAGCAGTAAAAATTCATGACTGGCTTCTGCAGTAGCAAACTAAGAAAGGCAAGGATGGGCAGGGAGACTTTATTAACCTGTACTACATAGAGACAGATTCAAGTGGTGACACCCAAAGAAACTGAGCAGAAACCCAAAGACTGAGCACTAGAGAAAAATGTGCTGTTTTCTTTTCAGTTGCACAACATAGTGAAGTCAAGAAAAACAACAGAATTAAGCTTAGGTACTTCAGAAACGAAGGAAAGACTTGGCTTGTGGTTAAAGTCATTAAAATTCTGTGAGGTAGAATATCATCAAGTATCTTCTTTCCCAGAATATATTAAGCAGGACAAATCCAATTTAGTTTTTAAAGCTGTTGAAAATTCTTTTGATAGTAGTTCATGAAGGGATACTCTGTCATGAGAATACACCCAGTTCCGTCCAGTCCAGTCATACCTCTTGGGTCCACTAGAAAAAAAACAGACAAACCATACAGTGTAACCACAGATTATACATAGGGAGCTACTAGAACCCTATCTATAATGTATTCTCACACAGTGCCCAGGAAAAGGAAACAGAGCCTGGAGAAGGACTGGTGGACAGTCTGGGGAAATGGAGCAGAAAAGGACAGAACTGCCAGGACAATCTGAAAGCTGACAATATACATCAGCCAGTTCCAGAGGACACAAAGTCCTTCCCTTCTTGTTTTTTTTGGCACTGATTTCCCCAATTTCTTCCCTTACCTCCTTCTTCCCTCACCCATATAGCTGTCTCGCACACAAGAATTAGGAGGGATATTTGTGTATCACTGAATGAATGCTATGATTAGTTCTTGCAGCAGTTACATGCAGGCAGACAACCACTCTCACTTTGTGTTTAGATGCAACAAAACAATTTAACAGCTGGAAGCAAATATATTGTCATGTGGGGAACTTATATGTAAAATGCTTTAAAATTTAAAATTTTCCTCTGTCCAGTTGTTGGCTTGATTTTTCAAGCCTACATTCAAGAATCAAGAAAGCAATCTGAACCATTCCACACCTTTCTATCCATCTGCTTCTCCACATGTGTAATGGGAGGGTAACTGAAAGGTGCTCACTACTGTTAACTGGAGAAACTAAGTGAAGGGAGTGAAATGGTCATCTGGGATAAACAAATAAACCTTCAGTCTTATCCCAGAACTCATAGGACAAAATGACTTGGAATTCAGACAACTCATGCACAAGGTCTGCTAGAAAACAGACTGTCCTAAACATATGCAGGAACAATCTGCAGGTTGTCCATAAACATTTCTCAGAATCTTGAATATTTTGAGTTCCCTGTAGTAGTCAAATGTAGAACTTTTAACTACTAACCAAACCTTGAGAAGTCACAAATGAAAAGACAGATCCAAGTCACTTTCACTAAAATATCATTTGCTGTGTGTGAACTGGTAACTGTTTAGAGTCAAGATTATGTGCTCCAATTACTTTAGTATGCATTTCTCCCTTCCTTCAGAGTGCAAGCAGATATTTATACTGTCCTGCAGCTGAAGAGTGACAGAAGGGGATGCAGTCATTCATGAAAATCAGGCTAAGACAGACCATTTAATCAACAAGGGCAAAGAAATGTGTAAGTTATTTGAACTGTTTTTAAATGTTTCTTAGTAACCATCAGTCATATGGTTAGCACCTGCTAACTCACACCTCCATAGTTATCTGGATCTCCAAAATGCTGTACTGTCATTTTAAAAATTTCAGTTAATAACTTAAGCAAGAATCTTGTGAATTCTATAAAATGCCTACAAAGTTAAATATAAACTAACTATATTTGCCATTGAAAGGCTGCATATATTTTTAAAAAGTAAGAGAGAAGAATTAAAATACAGCATCACATTACTAGGAGATGCAGTGTAAGGCTGTAAAGCTTTTCAGTCAGAGGAGGCACATGAAACTGCTGCTACCACACTGCTGGCAAGCTGCAACTACTACCCCACCCTTTTTTCAAAAGCTGTAAGCTAAGTAAAGCTTTCCAAACATAAGCTTAAGTACACTTTGGTGTAAAGATGCACTATAGCAAACACAAGGTCAAAGAATTCAAGAAATTTCTCTCTCACACATCTTAAGAATTTGTCTCCTTCAGGATATGTTGTCAAAACCTCAATATTCCACATTTATGTAGAAATTTCACATTTATAATATTAAATGCAAGTAATCACTGGAAGTAACATTTTCTTCTTTCCTTTCCTAGTATACTGCACTTAAGAAGTATGTCATTCCAGATCACAGAGTCTCTTCTGGAGCTGCTTTTCAGAACTTAGGAAGCAAGTGAACATGTAGCATCGTATTTCAGGAAATAACACCATTTACCACAATACCAGTTAAGCAAGCACAAACTTAATGGCTGTAGTTGAATCATTTTTCATAAAAAAAAAAATTCTTTAATGGTATTTTTCATTAATGGTATTAAAAAAAATTAATTAAAAATTTAAAAAAAACCAAAAAACCAACCAACCAAAACTCAAACAAAACTAGTTTAGTATTTTTTCATTAATTTCATTTCCATGCTCTGGAGCATGTCTGTCAGAGCTTAGCTGCAGTTGGCTCCAAATAGACAGGAGTTCTCTGAACACTGGTTATCACAAACAGATGAAAAACATTTGTGTCAGTGACACAGAAGTCCTATAGACCTGTTAAGGAGAATCAAGGCTTAGAAATTATGCTTGTTGCAAATCTATGGAATGAGTAAAATCTAACACACAGCCTGCATGAGTCTAAATAAAAAACTTTGCTAGCTTGCTAGGCCTGTGCCTTAGCAAGTCATGTACTTGTGAAATACAGTATAGAATTAATAAAATGATGCTGGGAAAAGAGAAGAGTTAGTAAAGAAAAACTACTAATCTAGTATGCTGTGCACTAGTCAGTACATAGGTACATTAAAATAAAGTAACAATTTTCTCTATGTAAATTTTATGTCTATTAAAATAATTTATCTTAAAATATCAAACTCCATTGTGCTTTTTTATTTCCCCAAGAAAAACCCTACTACAGAATTCTACTACTGCAAAACCATTCCCTGTTTTGCAATCAATACATTCTTTCTGAACAATGTTCAAGAGGTATGCCTGCATAGCTACTGGGAATGCTCATACATTCCACAGAGCTGGTTTCTTCACCAGTAACACTGACCAACTCCCTTAGTTCTTTCCCTGGGACAGTGGCAGAGAATACAAATTTTGGGGGCGGCAGCTACAGCATTTTCCCACATGTCTGGCTGCCATCCCTGCTCAAACCAACCAGAAAACCTGGAATGGATCAAAGCACAGCATTAGAGAAGGCAGAGGGAACAGCTGGCCCAAAGCTCCTGTAACGTGCAGATGCTTGAAAAAAAACAACGAGCACATAAACATACAAAGCAGGAAATCCCACAAGCTTAAAGGGGAAGGAGCCACCCTGTTCAAATACAAAGAGAGGTTTAGATCATAACATCATCGTCACTCCTTTTTCCAGCAGAAGCTTTGGTTGGTTGTTTGGCTTTTTTTTTCCCCATTTATCGCTGTTTATTTTCAATATGAGTAGGCTATATACCTATAGGCAATGGCTTTGTACAAGAACAGGGTATGAAAATTCTGTGTTGCACATTTCCAGGATTAATTTAGGCACGTTGATACACTGCACCGTTCCTCAAACCACTGTTTATAAATTATTATTGAACATACAGATTATATCATGTTTTGAGAATATACTGAGGAAAAGGGTTACATATGAAAAGGATATTACATAGTCCATTCCAGGCTGTAAAGCAGGGGAAGTACATTTCCACCCAGCCTGCAGACATTACGTAACTTATTACACACAACTTACCTAGTGGGTGAGGACAGCCAAATCTGCCGGTTCGGTGTTTGCTTATTGATTACATATGTTCCCATGTCTCCACCTAGTTTAACTGTTAGAACTCCACTCTTAAAACACAGAGAAAGTAAGAAATTAAAAATCTGCATCCTGTTACTTGACAAGAATCGTTATCATTTGCAGTAGATAAACAGGAACTTACACATCTCCATCACATTCCCAACCATTTTGCAAATAACAGCCTGGAATACTGACTGTTAAGTACAAAAAAACTTGAGTCAATACAAGGTTTTGTATTTGGATATCTTTGAGTTTGATCCAGAATTTAAACTTTCTGATCAGAGTTTGACTTGCTGTGTTTGTACCATTCACGATGGCACTACTTAAATAATACTCTTGAGCTTTGGCTGAGCATCTTCCAAGGGTTACTCCTTCATTTTGATTAATTTGAAACTCTTAACAATTTTCCAGTGAATAATCAGTTCTCCAATAATTCAGATTCAATCAAGTGTCTGGATCCTGAATCACACCTCAAAAATGCTTGACTTCTAAACTCCATTCTGCCTAGTTTGTTTTAGTTATGTCAGCTTTAGACCATTATCCTAGTGAGCATTTATTCTGTCTTAGTCACATTTCTTACAGACAACATGATTCAAATTTCGCTGACATTTTCACAAGTGCATTTGAGAAGGAAATACAACTCTGATAAAAACATTTCTGTCCTAACCTTAAAAGACAACACTACTAGGACAAGAGATAACCTACAGATGATCTGAACTATGATAATTAAAAAGAGTATCCCTACAGAATATAGTTTGATGATTCAGGTAATGGGTTAAACCTATTTAATTCACAGTTTCTTAAATACCTCACAATGTACAGCATGATAAAACTCCAAGAGTACATTGGTAATTAGGCCTGAAGAGCAATATAAAAGTTTCACTATTCTTGTATGTGCTTTTTAGTGCCACATTAAGTATTCAGGATGATGTTCTGATGCATACTACAATAACACTCCAAGTAAATAGGTTTTCCAAAGAGTTTAAAAAAATGCTATTGCTTACATTGTGTGTCAGATGTTGTAGAGTGTTGTTGCCCTGTCACTGCAATTAAATAAAGGTTAATTTTTCATGCTGTGTTTAAAAATTTTTCCCATGTGTTTTGCAATACTTCTGAAATACTAGAAAATACAAACTGAGTTTTGAAGAACGTAAAATACAAGATATTTTCCCCATATTTTAAGGAATACTACTGTACATCTATTGTACTATTGGGTGAATGTTTGTTAGATTCTGGTAACAAGAATATTCTTCAAAAGAGATTTTTTTTTTCTTCCCCTGGACACAAAGATACAAATTGCATGCAGAAACCAAGACCGTAACAATTCACAGGCACAAGAGTCTTTTTTTCCTGTTCGCCACCTTGTGGCTTGTTATAGTACCAGTTATACGGTCTGTGCAACAAAGGAGTACTGTTGAAAACTACTGTGAATGTAAAAATAATTCTTTTGAGCCTCACAGAGAATCAATGTCATACACAATCCACTCTACAGTGGCTGGAGATAAAATTCTGACATAAGATGATTCATTACCTTCACACAATGAAGTGTTTGAGAATGCTGAAGAAGTAAATTATAATCTCTTTGCCAATTTTGTCCTAAACTCTGTAAATGAGGCTAACAGGCACTGATATGTAAGGGGTGAGTGTCAGGGTGATGGAGTTAGGCTTTTCCCAGTGGTGACCAGCGATAGGACAAGGGGTAATGGGTATAAATTGGAGCATAGGAGGTTCAAGTTGAATATTCGAAAAAATTTTTTTACTGTAAGGGTGACAGAGCCCTGGAACAGGCTGCCCAGGGGGGTTGTGGAGTCTCCTTCACTGGAGACATTCAAAACCCGCCTGGACATGTTCCTGTGTGATGTGCTCTAGGTGGCCCTGCTCTGGCAGGGGGGGTTGGGCTAGATGATCTTTCGAGGTCCCTTCCAACCCCTAGGATTCTATGATTCTATGATTCTATGATATGCTAAAACATACTGATGAGTAACAATTAAACAATCTTTCCTTTTCACCAGAAAAGCAAATAGCTCTAACATCCATTACATACTTAAAGCAACAAATAGTATCTGCTAAGACCAACAACAGAACCTTACTAACAGTATGCTACTTTTTTATCCTAGTTCTAAGAAAGCCTATGAACATTATGATTTAGACATGAGCAAGTTCAAAAACTATAGGATTTTGGGTTCAGGTTTTTTTGTTTTTTGTTTTGTTTTGGATTTTTTTGCACAGTGACAACTCAACCCATCTGCTTCCATGTCCCTAGGCATAAAATCTTAACTGACAGGGGAAGCAGACAGCAATCTCCTTGTCATAAGAGTTGAAGAGGGAGAAGCAGTTATTTGACCTCTAAAAAAAATGCAATAGAGAAAGGCCTTTGTTGCAGATGGCAGCACAGGGAGAAACTGCATTCTCATCCTCTTTGGGGCAGAGGGTCTGTAACAGACAAACTACTTCAGGAATTGTATACAAAACTAATAAATGCCCTATGCAAATAAAATGGGCATTTTTAATCCGAGTCAGTCACTCGTGCAAAAGAATTTTAGGGGCTGACCTATTAAGAGGCTACAATTAGCAGGCTAGTGGCCACTCAGTGTATCCTGTGACAGCAGCCTTCTCCCCATGTATGCTCTGGTGTCTGCACCTATGCAAGCACTGTATCCTCTTGTTGCTTCTCTTCAACACAAGCTGAGTCATCAGAAAAGCCTGGACAAATGCACTCTACCTGGTCAAGAGAAATGCTGCTTCTCAGTATACAGGACAATCAAAGAAACTGCTCTACCAGTTCTATATGATGTGCATCTACTATGCCATGTTGGCCAGTTCTGGTATTCACTGGAAGGGAAGGGATTGCTGATGTCAGAGGTCTATGTGTGTTTATAAAACATTATAGACCACTGTGAAATTAGAAACAGTTTTCTGTCTCTTGTGGTAACTTATTATTCTATATTTTGCCTTTCTGTATATACTAAACATTTAAAATCATAGAATCATAGAATTGGCTGGGTTGGAAGGGACCTCAGAGCTCATCAAGTCCAACCCTTGATCCACTCCCCCGGGGTTCCCAGCCCATGGCACTGAGTGCCACATCCAGTCTCTTTTTAAATATCTCCAGGGACAGAGAATCCACTACTTCCTCGGGCAGCCCATTCCAATGCCTGATCACCCTCTCTGTAAAGAAATTCTTTCTAATATCTAACCTAAATTTCCCCTGGCACAACTTAAGACCGTGTCCTCTTGTCTTGCTGGTAGTTGCCTGGGAAAAGAGACCAACCCTCACCTGGCTACACCCTCCTTTCAGGGAGTTGTAGAGAGTGATGAGGTCTCCTGTGAGCCTCCTCTTCTCCAGGCTGAACAGCCCCAGCTCCCTCAGCCTCTCCTCATAGGATATGTGCTCGAGTCCCTTCACCAGCCTGGTTGCCCTCCTTTGGACCTGCTCCAGGACCTCAATCTCCTTCCTGAACTGAGGGCCCCAGAACTGGACACAGGACTCGAGGTGTGGCCTCACCAGTGCTGAGCACAGGGGCAGAATTACTTCCTTGGACCTGCTGGCCACGCTGTTCCTGATACAGGCCAGGATGCCATTGGCCTTCTTGGCCACCTGGGCACACTGCTGGCTCATGTTCAGCTTCTTGTCAATCCAGACTCCCAGGTCCCTCTCTGCCTGGCTGCTCTCCAGCCACTCTGTGCCCAGCCTGGAGCTCCCCATGGGGTTGTTGTGGCCAAAGTGCAGGACCCGGCACTTGGCCGTGTTGAACCTCATCCTGTTGGATGGGATCATCCTACCATACAACAGTGTGTGTTACTTTTTAGTAGAATAATTGCTCCAATCAGTATGCAGAGGAACATTTTAACAATAAAGCTGCAAAAACTCACTGTATTTTAAGTGTTGGGACTAGGGTGACTAATGAAAAATTCACAATCAAATAATAATAATAAAAAAATCTATAATAATCACAGTGGTAAAAGAATGCTTAAAACATACCCCTAAAGAGACATCATAATCTTCTGGGGTAAAAGGCTTGTCTGTTAGATCCTCAAAGAAATCTGCCAAGGAGTCCAGAGTTTCTTCAGCCAGTTTTTCATAAGTGGTCTCATCTAAAGAGCTACATGTGACATACAGTTCCATAATTAGGAGGAAAAACAGGGAAGATGGTAAACAATTGGTATTGGTATTTTCTCTATAGCAAAAACATACCAAGACCATGATCTTGGAGGAAACCATAACCACTAAATGATCATATAAAGATATTATTAATTTTTCTTAAGTTAATGCAGGCAACAATTCACCTTATAGATGGTGGTGAAATTTTGAAATGTTGCTAGCAGAGATTGCTAACTGAGGAGTACATACTTCCTTCCTTAGATATACTGATCTGATGTACCAGTACTTAGGTATACTGATACTGAACAAGAACTAGACTTCAAAATAAGGTATTTTCATAAAAGGACTTTGTACAAGATTACTTAATTTTGGACCCTACAAATAGATACAAGCATCTCTAAGAAACTTGCTGTAGCTATAAGCAATTCAGAAACATCAATATCATTCTCTATTGGAATTACCAATGCAGTCCACTAATTAGACTTTATTTAAAGTGTGCTTATGAATACACAAAATTACACTCTTCAGACATTCTCAAAGAACCCCTGTAGCCACTGCATAAGGCTTACAGCCTTATGAGACTGTTTTTGTTATCCTGTTTAAATAATTAGAAGTTAGTGAGAATAAAGTCTAAATAAGCTTAATCAACCAAATCAATTAAATCACACACATTTTTCCATCCATATCAATGGCAAATTTTAACCAAGTGTATAGGTGGACACCTCTAGGAAATAATTAAAATTTACCTTGGGTCATTGAGAGTTCCTGCATTTCTTAAATTCATGAACTGAACAGTCTTGCTCTTTACCTCTGAGGCATATTGTAATTGCTGTTGAAGTAAGTAAAATGGAATTAAAAGATGAAGAATTATAAATCACATATTTATGACAGAAATTAAATAGATCCTTCAAGAGCTTTCCATCCCTCCCTAGTAGAATACTCATATTCTGCATCGCAGAGTTAATATGGAAAGAATTATGCAGATTTAGTCTTTGGATGATTGAGGCAATCCGATACAAACTAATGGAAAAAAAAATGTATTCAAAGAATAGTGAAGACAAGAACTGTCTTTTCTATTGCTCTGACACAGAACTACTAAGCAACTTCAGACAACTGGGTTAGGCCAAAGATTTACACAAGTATCTACTATTCAGATGCTTTGTTATCAACAACCTGTGTCCCTGTTAGAAGAAATTAATATACTCAGCTGAAACAAAGAGAAGCCCTGGATGTCCTTCACTTGCAAAAGCCAAGAGCTAACATCACACTTCACATTCCAGATCTCCCCTGTAAAACAAGCTGCCTCACTTCTGATTTATCTTCTGTTTAAAATAAGCTTTAAAAACCAAATCAGAATTACAGGAAAGCTGTTTCAACATGCTCACAATGTAAGACAAGGAAGCAAAATGAACAGTGCCTTTGAGGGGAAGCAATAAATGAATATGGATAAAGCTGATCCCCTAGTGTAACATACCAGTAGAAGCACTTATGCTGTCCCTCAAGAAAGAAAGATAGCATGCTTGCCATTTTCTTTTTAACCTAGGCTATATAGTTATGTGTCTTTAGATGAATGGTAAGACAAAAGAGAGCTGAAAAGCACATGACATTTTAAAAGGAACTAAACCCCTCTTCTACGCACACACCAGAAGAGAACACAAAACCATCTCTCTCCGTATGGTCTGATGTTGATCCTCAGGCATTACAGACAAACTGGTCTGTTAGTCCAAAGCCATGAAGCAGAGGTAAAGGCCAGAGAACAGTAAATGCCTTGTATCATCACAAAGGTACAGGTTGTCAAAACACACACTGATGCCTACATGGTTTTGACTATACCCTTCATCATTTCTTTAATACACAGTTGGGCTATAAAGAGAAAAGAGCATAAATATCTCCAAGTTCTGACGGGACTGAGAAGCTGTAGCTCCATTACCCTGCTCATTCTCCATTTATGGTTCGAGGCCGCCAACACAGACCCAGCATACAGCTGGTGTCACCTCTCCAGACACCCAACCCAGTGCCAAGGGTGACCAGCACACACCTCCCGCGACCGAAAACCGTATCTAACAAGCAAGCAGCTCTACGAGCACAGTAAGGACGGGGTTCCCCGCTGGGCACCCCTCGATGCTGCCGGTCCCACAGGGCTGCGAAACACCGGGGCCACCGGCACAGCAACTCTGCTACCCGGGGCTCCCCACAAGCGAGGGGCCGAGGCGGGCCCTGCGGAGTACGGCTGCTTCGGCCGCAGCCTCAGGGCCGCCCGTACGGGGGCGGGGCAGCAAGGCGGCCTTGCCCCGACCCAACACGGGGGGACGCGCTCCGTTGTCGGGCGAGGGTGCCCGGCGGGACCTGGCAGAT
>JAAWXA010000006.1:178613-310560 GCA_038090715.1 Florisuga fusca | reverse complement strand
AGCCGAGATGGCGGCCCGGCGGCGGCGGGGGGCTGCAGCATCGGAGGGCTTACCTGGGGGAGAACCAGAGAGTGTCTGGGGTTATGTTAGGCTTTCTTTTTTTGGTTTAGTATTTTTTTTTTTGCTTGTTTCGATTTTGGTTTTGTGTGTTTCTTCCCTAGTCCCTGCTGACCTCAGCCGCGCATTCTTCCACGATTTTCCCCATCAGCCCAGCAGAGGGGGGGGGGGTTGGGCTGTCCTTCCAGCACACACCCTGCTGCGAGGCTGTGCTAGGGGGAAAGACAGGTGCTGGGTCCTGGGGTAACCGTTCAGACCCTTGGGCGTACCCAGGAGAGATCGGATCTGGCTGGCATCATACAGGACAAGTGGCTGTGACGGTCACTTGGTACCAGGAGTGTGGCGGCTGTGCACCTTCACCTCAGACACTGTTCTCAGACCAGGGAATACTGTTCTGGGGTGAATCTCTGCAGGTACCTGTTCTGTCAAAGCAGTTTTGCCAGGTAGATTTATAAGGATCTGGAGTCTGGAAAGGCTGAAATGACAAGCAACGATACCCACCTACTTTCTCTGCTTAATAAAAGCCCAGGCAGGGCAAAATAAATGTATTTATTTCTGCCTGACAAGGATTAGTGATTGTAACTACAGGCAGTTCCTACACACCACAGGTACTGACAGCAGTCCAGTTTCAGCCTGACCTAAAAATCAAAATACTCTGAAATAGAAAGTGTGTTGTAATCACAGTCATCTCTTAAGATGTGTGGTAATAATCCAGTTGCTGTAGTTGTGCTCTCCTACAGTTCCTGCCCCTTTCTCTGGCAGATTTTAAAATTACAGCACCCACAGCTTTTCCAGACCTGAGTAGGAATAGAGAAGGATTGCCCCTTTTTTGACAAATTAGGCGAAAACTGCAAGACACACTGGCAGTACATGGAGGAGGCAATAGATCTAGGGCTGGTTCAAACTTTACAGCAGGCCAACTGGACAACAGATTCACACCTCAAAACTGGAGCAGCACCAAGTCATTAAAAAAAGATGCTGAGATACCAGTTCCTGTAACTGCACTGGTATAAGCAGCTAATATGGACCATTTCAGATGAGAGCCACTGGTTTGTACAGGAACTGTTTTGACTTTGTGAATACCTGAGTCCATGGAAAGGTACAGTATTACTGGATACGGCATCACACTCAGGGGCTCATTCTAGGGCAGTATTTTCTGTGGCAGCTGGCATTCTGATCCATTGACTGCTGTAGGTAAAACATTATCCTGAGCCAGTAAGGGAAAAAAAAACAAACCACATAATTTATCAAACCTTAAATATGTTTGATAGAACTTTTGATGATGTGCATCAAAAAGCAGTGGAGAAAGAGAAAGGTGTTTATGTAAGTGACTGGCCAAATACCAAGTTATTTAAATGCTGGTGTTATAGTATTAATTATGTGTGAGGATGTTAAGAGTCTCAGCTAGACATATGTTATTATAACTTAAACTGAGAAAATAAAATAGGCTTACCAGATGAGAGATGGGACAGAAGAATTTATTTTGATGTAAAAGCTTAAAAAACCAAAAGCAAGAGTCTGTGGGAACACAGGCAAATTTAATTTCACTCAGTCAAGTAAGCAGCTGCCATCTTGCAATGCTTTATAGAATCACTCATCAGGTTTCTCACCAAAACCTATATTCTTTTTTTTATTTCAAGCTGAAATTATTGTCTACTACACAAGGATTCCCTAGGAGTCAGTATTCTAGGTCCAATCTTGTTCAACATGTTCAGCAGTGACTTAGATGAGGGGACAGAGTGCACCTTCAGCAAGTTTGCTGATAATACAAAACTGGAAGGAGTGGCTGACAGACCAGAGGGCCCTGCTGCCATCCTGGGTGACCTGGACAGGCTGGAGAGTCAGGCAGAGAGGAACATAATTAAGTTCAGCAACAGCAAGTGTAGGGTTCTGCACCTAGGGAGGAATAACTCCATGCACCAGTACAGATTAGTGGCTGACCTACTGGAAAGCAGCTCTGTGGAAAAAATCCTGGGAGTCTGGTGGACAAAAGGGTGACCATGAGCCACCAATGTGCCCTTGTGGTGAAGAAGGCCAATGGCATCCTGGGGTGCATCAATAGTGTGGCAAGTAGGTTGAGGGAGTTTATCCTCACCTTCTACTCTTGCCCTGGTAAGGCTGCATCTTGATTATTGTGTCCAGTCCTGAGCTTCACAGTTCAAGAAGGACAGGGAACTGGTGGAGAGGGAACAGAAAAGGCCTACAAAGATGATTAGGGGACCAGAACATCTCTCCTATGAGGAAAAGCTGAGGGACTTCTAGTTCCTTGAAGACAGCCCACATTCTTACCACTTCTAGAAGAAACTGCTAACATTTTTGCAGCTATAATAGTCTACATACTGAGATAAGGCCTGTAGGGACAAATAATTTTTAGAAGACTGCAGAATACATTAGTAAAGTTAAAAACTCCTTTTTCATACCTTGCTGGGGGGGGAAAGCAGCTGGAAGAATGGAGGAATTCTTGTTCTTTTATGTATCACTTGATGTAGTAAAAGATGATGTTTGTTTACACACCTTCCCATTCCTATAAAATGAGTGTCAGAAGGTATTTCTGGTATTATTCAGGTAGTTCCACAGTCATTTTTCTCTTGTCATCCAAGGTAACTGTAGTGCTAAGGCTTGGACAACAGGCCCAGGACAGAGTTGACCTATAGATGAATCCTGTATTTTTCTCTAATAATCTTTGTATCAGTGGGTATTGTGATGGGTTATAACAATAGTCATGCTGATGTCAGCAACTAACCACCTCAAAATATCATCTGTGCTGACTTGATGTCTGGAGACAATATTTTAGGAAACCCTACCACCCACATCCTGAACTCTGGCCTAGTCTTGGTCCTTGTTGGTCAGGGCAGTAAACCAGACAGTTCCACATAGCAAAATATGCAAGTCATTCTGATTTACTGATTTTTTTAACATATAAGGCTGGACCCTCTTCCAGCAACTTTGGATGCTTCACCTACAGGTGGATGCACAGTGCAGGATTTTCCCACTTGCCAGGAAGGGTTCTCCAAATCCTTGCTGCAACCAGGGGCTCCAGATGATCGGATCTGGATGATGGTAACATATGGAAGTGGTGATGTACTTTCCTAATCACTATGTTTTCTCCTATGTGTAGTGATATGCCTTTCCTAATCACTATCTTTTCTCTTATGTAGTAATGACTTGGTGTGATACCCTGTATATTTTCTATCTGTCTGCTTGAGGTATTTTGTTCTGCATTTTTCTTACTTGGTTGTATTATTTAGCCATCACCAGTAAAACACATCTACTCTTTTCACTCTGGTGTCCAAGTTTCATCACTATCCTCAATTGGCAAAAAAGTAACATGCAGCTTGCTAGTGGAAATGTTCATCTCTTGTTGCTAAGATAATAATAAATCAATGAATTAGTGTAGTCTAAATAATTTTCTCTGATACTAGCAATCTGATGTACTGAACCTTTAAAAAATTGTCAGCAATGTTCAAATTAATGATGTTTACAGGACACTACTTAGACCAGCAAGGATCATTCACACAGTTTCAAAAGGGGCCTGAGGCAGGAGGTTAGTAATTTTAACAACTTTTTGATGTTTTCATCTTTAATCTTGCCCCACAGGTTAATGCTGTTTATACCACACCCCTTTGGTATCAATGTCTTTGTGGCTGGTGTAGAACAACAGCACAGCAGTTCCAGCTGCTAAATAGCTGCAGGGTGAGGCTCCATGCCTTCAGTCTGGAAAGAGCTGATATCTTGTTGCAAGCAGATGCATACACCTCTGGAAATGGGTCAGTAAATGGCTTCTCTGAGGAACAGGTGGAGTGCACTACTGATTACTCTTATCACTGTCTGGTGTTCGGGGTTTTGGAAAAGAGCATTGGGCTGTATGAAATTCAATTGTCTGAAGTATAAGCCAAGTCAAACAGAAAAGCAATCCTGAGATATGTGTATTTTCAAACATTGGATTCTAGTACAAAGTTGTTGTTTTTTGTTTGGTTGGTTGTTGTTGAGGGTTTTTTTTTTTCTTTTTTTTCTTTTTTTTAATTGACAACAACTATTACATGCTACCAAAGGCAAAACTTGACCTCTGAATGCCATATGATTAAGTCAAAAGGTCAGTTACACAAATTTGGAGTTATTCATTACTTTTTTCTAAGCAGGCACCAACCTGTGCTTTTTCCTTCTGGGCAGCTTGCAGGGTCAGAGTATTCAGAGTATCTGCACACAGATAGCCCATGTCTGTGACCTAATTCTTCAATTTTTGCTCCCTTTGGCGAGTTCCATCTGTTTAGCCATGAAGAAATAGACCAACAGATTACTTTAATACCCCAGGGAGTTGATTATACCTTCTGTATATATTTTATTTTTTACTTGACATGCACTGCCTCATCAGATTTATATATAATGTTTAAGTCATTAAGTTTTCATCAAAGCATACCAATGCAAAATCCAGTGCAGGATGAAGAGAAATGGAATACTTAGGCACAAAACATACACATCCTTTCAAGCTCCTTTGTACTCTTTTGACATTTCATGCTTTACACCATTTCACACCTCAGAGAAAGAAATAGGTTCCAAGTT
Organism: Florisuga fusca; assembly: GCA_038090715.1. Lineage (NCBI taxonomy): Eukaryota > Metazoa > Chordata > Aves > Apodiformes > Trochilidae > Florisuga > Florisuga fusca. The sequence continues at coordinate 305,943 of JAAWXA010000006.1, read as the reverse complement.
GTTGATCATTAACATTGCCTAGCTGTAATCCCTTTTCCCTCTTACTGGAACACTATAGTCACAAACACAAACAAACCAACAAAAAACCAAACAAAATCTGAACTTGTAAGTGCACACAGTTTGGAGAAGTTTCTCCCAGTAGACTCCATATTCTGTACAGGATTTCCTTTTGCAAGCATTAAACAACTGTTTCCATTTATCAGTGACTGTGTTAAAGGGATTGTACACAAAGGATGTCTGAGTCTCTGAATAGTTTAATATAGACATTCTGGGTTTGGACAGAACTGTTGGTTGGGTGTCCTTCACCGTCTTCCAAAAGACAAATGATTCAGACACTACAGTAGGTAACTGGGAAAAAAATGACATGTAGGTACTTTATGAAGGGTAATCTTGGCACTTAAAAGTAAGAAAGTTCATGTTTTTCTCCAAATACAACTAATCAGAAATACCTGCTTTGTATGGAGATGCATTCTAAATAGACTATACCCTGTGCATGGAGATGCAGACACTACATATAGATGTACAAAATGTTTTTGCTCACAGGGCATGCAGAATGGTCTCTTGCATTTTGAAGAGGAATGCTGTAGAAGAATTACCTTGTTGAGATTAAGCAGCCTAATTTTAAACCTTGGAAAATAGGTAATAATGAGGCACAGGCTCTAAGTTAAGTCAGAGACTGCATAGTTAAGAGAAAACAGCACCTTTCTATTTCTCTGTTATTTTCATTAAGGAATTATATAATTAAGGAATAATACCCCCCTCCTTGTCAGGGTTCTAGGATTACATAGAAGTAAAATAAATAACCTACCCCACCCTGAAACCTTGCACCAAAAATTCTTCAGAGGTAGAAAACAATTTTAAGAATTGAAGTTCCGAATTCTGCTTTTGCCAATCTGCCAGGTTTGCTACAGTTATTCCTAGAAGAAAGGTTATTGCCAATAACTTTAGAGTGACAGATGTGTAGTTTTTAAATACACCACTGCATGAACGCATGAAATCATTGGATTGATGGTCACTGCTGCTTGGGTTCTCTCTCTGCTGCTAGGGAAACCGAGGAAGCCATAACAGTTTCTGTAGTTATCTTAAAATGATTGCCTATACTGAAAAAACTGACTTGCTTTTATGAAGCAGTACCTGCTGAATATGTTCCTTTGCCTTTTCTGCTTTAATTTCAAGATTCCCCTCTTCATTGTAGAGCTGGTGGAAGATAAAGAGATACGCTGTGTTATAGAGTAGTGGTCACCTCAGGGAGGTACAGAAATGCCAGAATTTTAAGTCCTGTACAGATCAAAAGCAGGCTGACAGCTGTGATAGTCTTGAAAGCAAAATATTTTATTCACCAAAAATCTTACAGTTTACAGCAGTATTTACCAAATAAATTATATTTCTCTTTTACAAGAAATAAACTTAAATCAAAAATATTTCAAAGCCAATATATGTAAACAGCTTAAGGCCTTGTTATATATAACATTTTTTAATCCTTTTCACCAGAAGTGAAAGTATCTGTAGAGGCTAATTTTCAAATAGTATGTTGCAGAGGGTTGTCCTAACCCTTTTATAACATAAATTCCAATTTCCACTGACGTGGAACTAAGTGATTAGAATTGAAGGGTCAAACCAAATTAATTTTATTCACCACTGTGCTTATTTTTAAATCAGTAAAGCAGATAACAGATTTTGCTTGTGCATAGTTACAGAATGCATGCAAATGAAACCACAAGAGAGATAATACGAAAATACCACTTTCAGGTCCAAAAAAGGTGATTGGCAATATAGTAGAAAGCAGCCCAAATACACAGTTCTTCACAGTTCAGCAAGCAAGAGCAGATGATAGCAAAGTGTGGAGTGTTTCACATTTTTGCTAAGTCCATCAATCCTTTCTATGGTTCAAAGATCCTTACACTTCTTATTGTAAGTTCAGTTGATTTATTACTCTTTGTCTTTTAGGCTCAACAAATTCCTCCTTCTTAAATCAGAAAGTGCAGAAAACGCTCTTCACTGACCACGGTCACTTCTCATAGTTTTACTCTTCATGTATTCTTTCTTACTGGAAATACAGAAATTACATGTTAAGTCAAGATTGGTGTTTATTTGCTTCCTTACAGAATTACAAACAGGTAACATCTTTCTTCCTCTAGAAAGGCTGCAGCAGTTTGGCAGTGATTCTTTTCTTACCTTGCACACTAATCAAAAGCACCGTGTCTCTCTTCATCACCACAGCTAAGCCCTATGGTTTTGCAGACACTGCAGTACACTTGTATTACATGAAACAGAACCACTTGATGCTGCAAAATGCTGAACACTGGGCATCAGAGAGACCAAACTCAGAGCACTCAGCAACTTGCAACAGCTTTTATTACCTTGCAGACTTGATCGGGGCCTTTGTTAAAGTGTTACAGGAAAGCCTGCAGCCTTTGTACACCACACAAAAAAAGTCCCATTAGCTTCTGCATGGTCCACTTTCCCCGCTGAAAAATCAATGTGATCCAAAAACTTTCAGGCATAACTAATGTTCTAGTCAGTGTCACAGCCATCATCCTATTTCACAAAAAGAAACCACCTCAACTTAATAATGTTAATGGATTAGTTTTCTACGGTGTCTTTTAGAGAAGCAGCAGTTATGTAATACAAGTAGTTGACCACTTTTAGTATCTCTATGGAGTCAGAGATCAATAGAAAAAACCCTCTGCTGAACATCTTAGTACTACAACTCATACTAAGGATAAATTGACAGCTCAACAAAATACAGCTGTCAACTGAATGAATTGCAGCTAATGTATTCAGCACAGAGTAGGACAATAAACCAAAACAGAAACACCCATAGTACTCTAAAACCTTATTTAAAAATTCATTAAAGGCATAAGTTCCCATGTATTAAACAGATTTTTAAGGTCACCTTTAAATTGTACTTTTTGATAGAAGCATTTAAATAACCTCTAGATAGTTCAACAACAATCTAATTTTGACTAAGAACCATAATAAATAAACTCCAAAGGCATTTTTAAAGCTTATCTTAGAAACAGGCTGTCCAGGGAAGTTGTAGAAGCTCCATCCCTGGAAGTGTTCAGGGCCAGGCGGGATGGGGCTCTGAGCAACCTGATCTAGTGGGAGGTGTCCCTGCCCATGCAGGGGGCTTGAAACTGGATGATCTTTTTAAGTACCCTTCCAACTCTAACCATACTGTGACTCTATTAAATAAATTGGAAAATCTGCTGAGGGCAACCATGGCTAGTCATACTTTATTCATAAAAACTAGATTTCTTAAGTTATTATTTATGTTAAAAGATTTAAGAGAAAAGAAACTGATATAAGAATACTGCATCTGGAAGTAAAAAGTTAGTGCATAAATCAGTGTTTTATTCCCCTTCCTTCCTTCCTTCCTCAGCATACCTACCCAGGTGCATGTGATTAAATTACTGCCCACTTGCACAGCAATCTCAAAATAGTTCAGGAGGCACCGATATGGTGTGTTGGACAAGAGCAAGAAGTCAGGGAGAAGTCACTTCCCAAGATGAGTTTGCCACTTAAAAAGTAATGTGCTTAGCCAGTGTCCAGTATCCTTGAAGCTGTCAGCCATTGCATACATAGCCAACAGAGGTATGTGCCACTACCTTGTCTTGATTACTGAATTTTGGGTTTGGATTTCAGAACGTGCAGAGAAAGAGTGCTGCTAGGACAAAAAAGCATCAGTTATTCTTTCTATTTAAGACCTATTAATTCTTCCAGACCTTTGGTTCAGGGAAATGAACACTGTGTGTTTGTATAATGTTCAAAGTTGGGTTTTATTTATTTTTCTGTTGATAGTGACAAGTGGAATCACAGAATCATAGAATGGTAGGGGTTGGAAGGGACCTCTGGAGATCATCGCATCCAACCACCCTGCCAAAGCAGGATTGCCTAGGGCAGGACACATAGAAATGTGTTCAAATGTGTCTTGAAAGTCTCTAAAAGAGGAGACTCCACAACCTCTCTGGGCGGCCTGTTCCAGTGCTCCATCAGCCTGATCGTAAAAATGTTTTGCCTCATGTTGAGGTGGAATTTCTTGTGTTCTGCTTTATGTCTGTTGATCTTTGTCCTATCAAAAAGCACCACTGAAAAGAGACTGCCCCTTTCTTTTGCCACCCTTAAGAGACTTGGAAACACTAATAAATCCCCTCTGTCTTCTCTTCAAACTAAACAGCCCCATGTCTCTCAGCCTTTCCTCACAACACAGATATTCCAGTCCCCTGATCACTGTCCACAATATAACAGATGTGTTCTCACTAGGGGAGAGTAAAGGAGCAGAAGTTTGCTCGACCTGCTGGACACACTCTTTTTAATGCACTCCAGGATATCATTAACCTTCTTGGCCACAATGGCACATTACTGTTCCACGGATTACTGGATATAGTTCCCATGGAATACACATATAATTCCCGCAGTTTCCCAGACATTGTAATGCACATTTTACAAGGCAAAAAAATAACTAAAAAGAGATCACCATCATACATGAAAATCAGAAGGACAGCTTTACAGAAGGTATTACCTGTGCCTGCCACTAGATTTTCAGACTGTTCCTCCACCCACCAGCCTATAGATGTCAAACTCTAAACAATGCACTTCACAGTGCTAAGCAATGTTAGTGATAACGAGATTGTTTTATAATAAACCAAATTCAAAGTTTACAACAAGAAGTGCATTCTCTGCTAAGTGTGGCCCAGAGAACCACAGCATAGCTCAGGTTGGAAGGGTCTTTGCAAGATCATCTGGCCCATCAGCAAAGGGAACCCTCTGTCCAATTGCCTCTTGAAAATCTCCAATGATGGGGACTACAGAGTGTCCCTGGAGAGGTTATTCCAGTGATTGATTGTTCTAATTGTAGAAATATTTCTTTCTTATAAAAAGATAAAACCTCTCCCAACGCAACTTGTACCCATCACCTATTCTGAAGAGAGAGCCTCCATCTTCTTTGTTGTCAGCCTTTCAGTACTAGAAAACCGTGACAGGATTCCTCCTGAAGCTTCTCTTCTGCAGGCTGGAACCACCTAACTGCTTCAGTCTCTCCTCACAGGACAGGCTCTCCAGCCCTTTTCTGGGCCTTCTCTTGTCTGTCCACGTCCCTGTACTCCAGCTGCATCCTGAGTAGTGTTGAGTAAAGCGAGCCGATCACCTCTCTCTCTGTTAGTAACGCACCCGCAAGTGCAGCTCAGAATCCAAGCTGCCTTGGTTGCTGCAGTGGATGATTCACATACACTGAATGTTGATGTCCACTAGGATTCCAAGGTCCCCCTCAGCAACACAGATCATGGCCTATGCTGGACTCACTGGTTATGTCATTGTAGAAGCAGAACTTTGGACATTGTTAAATTTCATCCAGTTCTTGCCTGCCTACTCTTCCAGTCTGTCCAGGTCTCTCTGAAACATTACTCTGTCTTGTCAAGTATCCACCTCACCAGACAGTTTAGTGTTGTCAGCAAACTTGGCTGGAGTGCTTTCAGTCCCTTTGTCCAGACTATTTATGAAAATGTTGAACAGTGACAAGCTCCTAGCCTGAGCAAAAACCACTGCTCATCACCCTCTGAGTGTGGCCTCTCAGACAGTTTCCTGTGTATCTCACAAACCACCCATTCCGGTCTGCATCTTGACAGTTTGACCAGAAAGAGGCTGTGGGAACCTGCCTAACGTTTTGTTGAAGTCCAGGCAAGCAACACCTACTGCTCTCTCTGTGCTGACAGAAGATGTTGTTTTTTGTAGAAGGTGATCAGGTTAGTCTGTCCTAATTTGCCTTTGGTAAATCCATGATTCATTTCCCCAGTCATCTGCATCATTTGGTTTGTAATAGTTTCCAGGATGACATGTTCAGAGAGTTGTAGTCAGTGGGGCAGAATCTGGTTGGAGATGTGTTACTAGTGGAGTCCCTCAGGGGTCAGTACTGGGACCGGTGTTGTTCAACATCTTCATCAACGACTTGGATGAGGGTATTGAATGTACCCTCAGCAAGTTTGCTGATGACACTAAGCTGGGAGGAGTGGCTGACACACCAGAAGGCTGTGCTGCCATTCAGAGAGATTTAGACAGGTTGGAGAGTTGGGCAGGCAGAAACTTGATGAAATTTAACAAGGCGAAGTGTAGAGTGTTGCATTTGGGGAAGAACAACACAATGTCCCAGTATAGGTTGGGGGCTGACCTGCTGGAGAGCAGTGTAGGTGAAAGAGACCTGGGGGTCCTGGTAGATAAGAGGATGACCATGAGCCAGCAATGTGCCCTTGTGGCCAAGAAGGCCAATGGCATCCTGGGGTGCATTAGAAAGGGTGTGGTTAGTAGGTCAAGAGAGGTTCTCCTCCCCCTCTATTCTGCATTGGTGAGGCCGCACCTGGAGTATTGTGTCCAGTTCTGGGCCCCTCAGTTCCAGAAGGACAGGGAACTGCTTGAAAGAGTCCAGCGCAGAGCCACTAAGATGATTAAGGGAGTGGAACATCTCCCTTATGAGGAAAGGCTGAGGGAGCTGGGTCTCTTTAGTTTGGAGAAAAGGAGACTGAGGGGTGACCTCATCAATGTTTTCAAATATGTAAGGGGTGAGTGTCAGGGAGATGGAGTTAAGCTTTTCTCAGTGGTGACCAGCGATAGGACAAGGGGTAATGGGTACAAATTGGAGCATAGGAGGTTCAAATTGAATATTCGAAAAAATTTTTTTACTGTAAGGGTGACAGAGCACTGAACAGGCTGCCCAGGGGGGTTGTGGAGTCTCCTTCACTGGAGACATTCAAAACCAGCCTGGACACGTTCCTGTGTGATGTGCTCTAGGTGGCCCTGCTCTGGCAGGGGGGGTTGGACTAGATGATCTTTCGAGGTCCCTTCCAACCCCTAGGATTCTATGATTCTATGATTCAACCCCTTTGCTAAGAACAGAGGTAAGGTTAATGGGTCTGTAGTTTGATGGGTCCTCTTTTGGGCCATTCCTGTAGATAGGTATGACATTTAACCTCTTCCAGTCACCAGGAAGAGTGTAAATCTCCCTGATTCAGCATCACTCCCTGATGTCCGTGACTTTTCAAAGATTATGGGCAGTTGTGGGAAATAGAAAAGTTAATGTGAGTGGTAAGAAAGGTATGTGCTAATAAAACCACTCGTTTACCAAAAGGGATGGTGAGAAATTACTGCAAAACAGAGGAAAAACACCAAAACTTTGGTGGGAGGATCCTTTGGGGGATGGTGTGGGAAGAGGGTTAGAGTATAAATGGACCCTCAGACGAAACAACTTTTGTCTCAGTTAGGAAAAAGCAATGAGTCAGTGAAATTGTACACCACAGGCAGTGGCCTTGCAACAATGTCAGCCACTTCTGTTACTATCCCGGGGTGCATTCCCCCTGAGCGTATTAATTTGTATGGGCTGAGGCCTCACAGAGAGCTCCTACTGGTGCAATGCCACTTTTTTGCTTTTAACCACGTTGCAAAATTTACTCTTAAAACCCTGGTGCTCGGTTGTTGCAGCTTTTCCCTTTTCCTTTGTAGGCAATGGATTGTTCTTCTGTTTCCATAAGACTGTTTCTTTAACAACTCCCAGCACTCACAGCCTCATTTGCACTCAATGTATGCTTCCCACAGAATCCCTCACATCTGGCTCTAAGCATACTGAGGCTGACTCTCCTGAAATCCAGGGCCTTTGTCCTACTACTGTTCTTAGCAGATCTTAAACTCCACAATGTTGTGATCAGCTGTCATTGGTAGTTACGTTGTCAAGTAAATCCTTATGGTTCGTGAGAATTATGAAATCAAAACTTTGGGGAAAACCAAGCTTAACATACCTCTCTCTCCTCTACTCATACTGAAACTTTAATTTTCAAAACAGCATAAAATAGATGCAGAAAACTTCATTCAATTTGATCTGGATGAGGTGTCTACTGCCTTACATCTGTGGAATGTGAGCTGTAGAGACCAATGAAATTTTTATAACACAGGTGATTTGAAGGTAATCAAGATGTAGACATTGAGCTTATCTTTTACCAGGCAGGTAAAGTGCTCACCAGGAACCAAAACAGCAAGGAAAAAAATATTTTTAATCATAGTCCAGCCACCACAACTGGATGACCCTTTGGAACTGGAAGGGGATCCATTACTGTATTTTCTCTTGAGCTCTACTTTACTGGCTTCAAAATCACTTTTGTAAAACACACAATTCTCCAAGCTAGAAAAAAAAGTAATTTCCACATTGTGGAATACTTAACGTGAAGAATTTCTTTTTTCCCTCCCATGGAAAATATGGAAAGCCCTACACCACTAGAAAAAAATGGAAAGGCATTTTAGCATACTTCATTATTAACACAATAGTTAATAGCCATAAAGATTCTTGAAGGATTTGCTTTGGCAAGGTTTTTAAGTATCTGTCTCATAGAAGAAATACATTAGTGAACTCTGGATCTTGTAGTTAAGCATGTATCTTAGTCACTGAGACCAAGTCAAAGAAATTACAGGAGAAAGAAGCCCATCAAACCCAGCCTTGTAACTTACTAAATAGACATCCAACACTGAAGCATTATCATTCTCCATTTCCAGTGTGCTCTGCTCTGAAGTCAAATAGATGGCACTGTCTTCTAAAGTGAATGTTGAACTTGAAGGCAACACTTTACTGCAAAGAGAAGGCAGACCAAAAATACAAGTTACCAAGAACTTAGTCATAGCTGAAAATTTAAAAATCCACTTCTGTCTCAAAAAAGCTTCAAATACTTGAAAAGGTGGAATGTAAATAGACAAATATAGACGTGATGACAATGGCTAGATAACTGGCAGCTCACATTTGACTAAGTACAGAAACCACAGTTTCTACTTTTTGTATTAACTACTATTTTTTCAGGAAGTAATACTTTTCCTGAACTCTTAATATTTACTTCAAAAATGAAATTATGTTAACACAACGTGTGATAATTTCATTAATTATAAAAGAAGATACTTCCACATTACACACGGCAAAAACTTTGGCAGTATTTGTTAATTTAAAATAGGAGAAAATGTTTGGTAACTAGGCACAGTAGCATTAGACTTTCTCATGCAGATATGGAACCACTTGAGCCAGTAGTTCAGAAGGGGATGTGGGAGAAGAGCAGGAGTGTGCTGTAACTACACAGCTCTCCAAGGGAAGCAGTATTGACAGAGGAGGTGCACTGTATTAATTCATTCACAGATCTAATTTTTTGTTCTCTGCTATCCACAAAGAATATGAAACTGCAAACGCTTCCACATACGAATCTTGTTTTGTTCTGGAAACACACTTTGAACCACAAAGCTGAAGCTCTCAAAGGTGTTTTAATGGAGTTAGCTGTCCATTATCACCTATCCTCCTTCACTAGCTGCCACAAAGAATATATTAAGAGTCCAGACTGCCTTGAAAACTGTCAGTTCTTATTATGTACACACAAGGTGAACAGCAAACAATTCTGCATTATAACTGGGCATGCAAACATGGCTACAGTCACCAGCCCAGAACTTACTTCCACCTCCCTTTGTAGTACTTTGTAGTTTAAGTATGTTTCAGATGGGTTATAATTTCAGAAAGGGTAAAGGTACCATGCAAAGTAGTAAACAAATTCAAATGCTCAACAAAATGAATCACCAGTCACCTTCATGCCATAAAAGCATTAAGTTCACAAAATTGCATTTCCCACACTACAACATTTGTTCAGTTCTATAGTGTATTATTCTTGCTATTGAAGAGATGCCTATTTTTCTTGTCCCAAGAGTAACCCAGCTCCCACTGCCTTAGCATTTTTCTCACACTGGTCACTTGTATTGTATTGAGCAATGTTTCAGTCACATCCATTTTCTGCCAGTGCTTCATTTTACTAAAGGGGAGAGGGCAGATAGGAAGGGAAAAAATGGATTGCTGCCAAGTGTTAGGCTGTGCTTTATCATCTCCCACAAAATAAGCTCTGGCCTGCAAGATACTATTGGCAAAAGGCAAGCTGGTGAGAGGTCTGTCACTTTTGCTTGCAGAATTATTAGCACAGTTCAGGCAATGTGCAAAGGCCCATATATGAAAACCATGTGACGTGAGATGAGTGTGAAGTGAGCAACTACAACTACTATTAAAATATACAAAACTACTGGTTAATCTCTTCTTCTGGAAACAGTGTTCTGCATTAATAACTACAGAATGGCAGGTTGTGGCTTTCATCCCTGCATCAGGTTGCATTAAAAAGCAAAAATCTGAAGTAGTTATTCCTTCCATTGTCACAAATCCTCCACCTTTACTGCTGCTATTTTTAACTTTCTTCACTTCCAGAAACCCTCTGGAATCTGTATTCAAAAACAGCATGTTAAGAAAAGTCAGAGAAGTTCCTATAAAGGTCAGAATTTGGTTATGTCGTAGTGAACTTCCTAAAAAAAGAGACTGAATATATAGCAACGAATAATATAAATATATAATAATATATTTTTATATTTATATTAACATACAGAAAGAAAAGGGGCAGAAGACATTACAAAGATGCAGTAGTCTTACATACAAAAACCATCAGCAACTGAAGTCCCTTGAACAAAATCAAGCATGAAAGAGAATGAAACAACACAGATGCCAGTCCACCTTTTTTCTTACAAAGACCACAACTTATTTGCACATAGCAATTTCCTTTCTGCTGTGACTTTCATGCTGAATAATTAGAGATAAACTCCAAAAGGAAGAAAGACTCTTCTCCTGCATGAAGAATTATTAAAAAGAGAAGTGAAGGGCAAGTGTTGCAAGACAGTTTTCTTTCATATACCTTTGTTTAGTAACTGAAGGTTCTTCCTGTGCTGAAGAACATGAATCATCTACTTTGTGAAGATAATCTGTCACATGTATAAAGTGGAAACTTGAAAGGAAAAAACAAGAATGACAGGACATCTCAATGCATAAAAAGCTCTTCAGCTTTGAAGAGCTGTTCTTATTCAACAAATTATAGCTATCAGCACATCAATGAGATTATGACAGCCTTTTTTGAAATTAAGTAACTGAGCCAAAGCTGACACATACATGAAACTTCTGAATCAAAGAGTAAAAACAAGCTACTCCTAACCTCTTAACAGCAACACACATGTCAGCAGTTGGCAACTAGAAGTTCAAATTACTGCAACAGCATCATCAGATATATTGATCAACAGCTTTATGCAGACTTCTACTCTGGGCAAAGACAAATTGTGGGAGGACACGGGAAAACAAGAAAAATCTCTATATCCATGGTTTATCAGTAAGAACCCTCCAGTGGAACAGAGGTTTTGTACAATTTCAGCAGTGCACTAAGTTGTCATCCTTAATTTTTAGGCTGAAAAAGACAGAGAAACCAAGCAACCCCCCCATTTTTATAGCTACTTTCTCCCATTCAGTAATGCTTAGCTACAATGAGTGTGCTGCTGTTGTCATTTAATGGCTAAAGCAGTCTTTTATCTTATTTTTTCAATTAAAAAAAAGAAAAAAGAAGTAATTCAATTACAGGAGAACTGGGAAAGCCTTGTTTTTCTTTAAGCCACAATTAAATATTGCTTCAATCATAGTATAATTTTCATTCTTTCCCAGGGGGATTCCCCAATGTCTCAGTGCATCTGTTCTAAGCATCAAAGAATTCAAGTCTTTTTCCTCCACCTAGCTGCTTATTAAGATTCAGATAAATTTGACTAAGCTTCAGAAGTTAAGGGTGGTGGGTGGATAGACAGAACATTTGAATTTACACACAGAAGTTTATATATATAGAAAATCAGATTGGCAAAAGGTGTGATTAAGTATTCCTTATACCACAGAAACTAATACCTGCATATCCCTTTCATTAAGGAAACAGCAGAAGACTTTGCTTTGATTTTCTAAGCTGTCTTTGAAAAGGTTATTCAGTAGTATGTCAAGTCATGAGAAGGAGTGGAAAATCCTTGCAAATGTTAATAGAAACAATAAATTGTCAGTTCTGTTATCTTATTAAATGAATACTTGACATCACTTATGACAAAACCACCTGACTGAGAAATAGCTTCATAGAACAGAAACCAGCTGTCTTCTGACAAACAAAAAAGTCTACATTTGGTGCAGACATGTTTGTTAATTTTTACTTTTTTATATCAGCCCCCCCCTTTCACTAGTTTTACCAGCTCCTCTTCACACTGCTGGGGTAACACCTTGAGTTTCCTCCAGTTCTTCAAGGAATAAGGAATAACTTGGTGAAAAATAATCAGCTAGCAGTCTGGAAAAACACTCCTAAAATAATAAAAGGTTTATGACTGATGTTCAGTCTCCCTCTTTTTCTTTCATTACAAATCTCTAAATGGTGCTTTGCATTTAGCTGCCAATTAGTTATGCTAGTTCCAGTCAGAACAACATAAACCCTTCTCACAAAATAAAGTCTCAAGAGTAAGCTTTGGCTCAACAAGTTTTCTCTGTCTGCTTAATCACAATGGCAGCAGTTCCTTGCTTCCTACCTAATGAGTAGTGAGTACTCTCAAGGACTCAAGCACTGAGCTCCTTTCTCCTCCCCTTCTGGGAGGAAAAATTCTACTCATGGCTGTAAGATACCGAGGGCAATTACTGTGAAAAACCAAATTTACAAATACGGCATGAGCTTCAAGGTATTCAAAACTATTATTGTTCTCTTTTTAATGAGGCAAATAACAGCATCTGTTCTCACTGGTACAGGCACATACTGCTCAACAGCATTAGTAGGAGTCAAGGACCTGTACAGACACCATATTATTACTATGCACATGGGATTATCTCCTTTTATTACCCTGAATGGGATATTTCTGACTGGTTACAAGGAAATTCATGTACTCTCTACTTTGTGCCAGGATATTCTGAAGAAGGAGGAAAAAGCCTGATGAAGAACATCTCAATCCATAATTTTATTTAGTAACTTGGAGCAGCGTATCATAGTCAACTGCATATTTAAAGACTGGAAGGAGGTTTGCATTTTAAAATAAATAATTGATTCAGGCTTTGTTTCAAAGACTGCTTCAGGACTTCTGTTTATCAGAAACAAATGGCAAAGTGGTAAGTCCTGCAGTGGAACAGGCTGTGCAGAGATGTGGTGGAGTCTGTCTCTGGAGACATTAAAAACCCACCTGAATGCCATCCTGTGCAACCTACTCTAGGTGCACCTGCTCTGGCAAGATGGGTTGGGCCTAGATGATCTGCAGAGGTCCTTTCCAACATTCTCTGATTCTGTGATGCAGAAGAAAGCAGAAGAAATTGCACGTGCCCAGAATGATCTTGGGAAAATTACTTTAATACTAAAGCACACTTAGTGGCTTTCTTGAATCTGAAAAGAAATCCACTAGCTATGACAGGGATGCTAATCCTTATGAATCATATATACTGAAATTATGACGTGAACCAGTACCTGGTCAGGGGAAACAATTGCCACTGAGCCCTAGCTGAAGAAGGCACATCCAGATAAGCAAGGGTTTTACTTGCTCAGCCTCTGTGGCAGCTCTCCTGGCTACAGAGTAAGGCTTTATATTTTGGCAGAAGATAAAAAGAAAGAGCCATGAATCTATGAATGTTGCAAATCTATGGTGCAAATTCTGTGTTAGAGACCAGTGTCCTGTTGTACTGATAAATTCAAGGTATGCAAATCTGGACTGCAGACACTATACTTCTGATCTGATTTTGCAAGAAAAGGATGTGAAGGGTAATCACATAAATGACACTACATCATAGTCTATTTCATTGTCTGAATCACAACTGAAGAATAAACCAGACTAAACATACAAAGTGAGATGTGCTAAACCACATATTTATTTTAGAATTATTTTGCAATATCTTTATAGGAAATTATAGTGGACTTACTTTAAGCTTTTCTCTACAGCTAGTTTGTGGAGAGTAAAGAATGTGTGAAATGTTTTGCTTTCAGTAGCAGAACTCTATATCCAGACAACTCCCCAGTTCTCTTTTGCTGACTGATGCTAGTACAACACAGTTCTGTAGTTTTATTTGATGCTTAATGCAAATTAAAAAACAAAACCCAAACAGTACCGTAAAATTTTATTTCTAGCAAAATTAAAATTTAGTAAGTGACCATGGAATACAGAAGTCCTCCAGCTAGCTTTGTCACAAACCGGACAAGACTGACAGAATGTGAATTGAAAGACCTCTATTTCTACTATGTGTATTCATTAGTAATTTTATTTCCTAAAGCTTGTGTAGATGCATTTTGGGACAACTTGTGATGGTTCTCCTAATTATAACTTCATCTCCGTTACATCCCAAACCATCCCTTTGTCCAACACTTCATAGCAATATGTCAAATCTGTGGAAGATGGCACAGCAGTGAGATTTACTTCAACTTGATGAGAAAAGGAGCTGCAAATAGTACTTTGATCAAGTAACTGCAAGTCATTTTAGTTCTTACAGAAATTCAATTGGTTGAATTTTAATACGAGGTAAAATCCTACTGCCTCAAGATTGCTTTTAAAGTAACTTGTTTTTTTGGACAACATGCAGCTTAGGGAACTACATCTCAGCACATAAGTAAGCTTATCAAAGTTGTATAGACACAGGTAGTCCGTGATTCCATATTAATTCAAAGAAAATTCAAGACACTTGAGTTCACAAGCAGTTATCCTTCTTGATGAAAACAGATTAAGCAAACACTGTTCTGCAGTACAACACATGGTAAAGAGTTCACAAGCAGCAAGACCATACAGCACAGCACATATCAGGTGTACAGAGTACAGGCACATACACAGACAATCTCCCAGAAAAACTTACTGTCCTAAGCATGGTATTGGACAGTCACAGCTAAAGTTAATTCAAATACAATACAAATCCCATTCAAGCTAGCTGAAGACTGTACTTCAACCATTTGCACAACTCTTTCTGAGACTTTCCTGGTTTTATCCTTCCTGAGTTAAAATTAGACAAGCTCTCATCACACCTATGGGTGAAGTTTCAAATAAATTAACTTCAGAAAATGGTAATTTTGAAAGAACTTAAAGCAGACCATTCAGCAGCATACATTGAGAAGAAAGATCAATTTGAAAGCAGTCCCTTTTCCCAGCACATCACAGTTTTCTGTGGCTGTTTCAGGCTATGGCCAAGTTACAAGAAATATTTCCTACCCTGATGTCAATGCAGTTTGGTTTATGGCACAGACTGAGGCCTAAGCAAGTTTTAAATGCCAAGTTTAGTTTTGGAACATGACAAAAAAGTATGCTGTAAAATTTTGCTGTGTTCATGCTTTCCAGTTTGTGACTCCAACCATAATACATTTAACAAAAAAAAAAAATGTAATAATTGATACGGGCTTACTGCAGTCCTCCTTCACTGGAAAGGCTCAAGACTGAACTACAGAGATATTTGCCCCTCCTGCTTTTTGTTTCACAGAGCCCCCTTCCATTGCACACATTGTTACTTTTAGGAAAACCACATAAGCAGCCTACCTGCTAGAATTGAGCATAGGTTGATCATGTTGATAATGGTCATCTGCATTCAAGGAAGAAGAAGAAATTGTGGTTGCCAAGGAAGCTGCTTCAAACAGATATGGAGTGCTCAACACCAGATCTGGCCGGTGGCGTGAACTTAGTACTGTATACACAAAAATAAAGAACAACATTAATGAATTTTATTTCAAATCAAATCCAATAATCTTTATGCAAAGGTATGGAGTCACACTGTGCTTTCAACAGCTTTTTTAAGCTTCTTAGTATGTTTGAGTTGAAGAGATTCTAATATTCATGTGCCCACAGAACACACAGCAACCTCAAGGTCAAATATTAAAGAATGATGTGATTACCTGATTAGTTTTTCAAAGTTCTGGGACTACTATCACACTATCAAGACCCAGTTTTCAGACAGGATTAGGCAGACTGTTGTCCTTTAAGCCTAGCTGCAGACAAGCTCTGAAAAGGGTAAAGTCTGTATCTCTTCAAAAAGAGCATAAGAACAATGAGATGAGTTTCAAGACACTTCATGTGACATGTTAGTTTAAATGTCAGTGAAAAGCATAGCAGTGTCTCTGGTCTGATTCTGCTACCTGAGCTGGAACAATTCAAGATCCTCTGAAATCCAGAGGATAGCAACATACTATAAATATACTTGATTCTGAGTTTCTCTGCTCCTGATGGTCTGTTCTGCCAAATACCATAGGATGGTTAGGGCTGGAAGGGACCTTAACAATCATCAAGATCCAATGCATGGATCATGGGCAGGGACACCTCCCACTAGACCAGGCTGCACAAGGCATACACATCTCAGCCTGGCTTTAAACACTTCCAGGGAGGGGGCAGCTACGACATCCCTAGGAAACCTGTTCCAGTATCTTACTACCCTCGTGGTGAAGAATATCTAATATTGTAATATCTAACCTAAATCTACCCTCTTTTGGCTTAAAATTGTTACTCCTTTTTCCCATCACTACCCTCTCTGGTGAAAAGCCCATCCCCAGATTTCCTGTAGGTCCCTTCATGTTCCGGAAGGCCCCTAAAAGGTCTGCCCGGAGCCTCCTCTTCCCCAGGCTGAACAGCCCCAACTCTCTCAGCCTCTCTTCACAGTAGACATGCTCCAGTCCTTTGATCATGTTTGTGGCCTTTCCCTGGACCCTCTCCAACAGGTCTGTATCTTTCCTGTACTCCACAGCTCTCTGCAGTATCCCAGGTGCGGGCTCAGAGCAAATGAGCAGAATCTTCTCCCTCTCCCTGCTGCCCATACTTCTTTTGATGCAGCCCAGGATGTAGTTGGCTTTCTGGGCTGCAGGCACACACTGGCAGCTCATGTTGAGCTTCTCATCTACTGCCACCCCTAAGTCCTTTTCCTCGGGGCTGCTCTCTATCCATCCTCCCTGCAGCCTGTATTTGTGCCTGGGGTTGGCACCTTCCCAGGTAGAGGACATTGCACTTGGCCATGTTGAACTTCACTAGGTTGCCATGGGCCCACCTCTCCAGCCTGTCAGGGTCCCTCTGGATGGCCTGCCTTCCCTCTGAAGTGTCAGCTGCATCACACAGCTTGGTATGATCAGCAAACTTGCTGAGGCTACATTCTATCCCACTGTCCATGTCTCCAACAAAGATGTTAACCAGCTCTGGTCCCAGTACTGATCCCTGAGGAATGCCAATCACCTCCACTTGGACACTGAACCATTGACCACAACTCTCTGGGTGTGGCCATCCAATCAATCATTGAGTGATCCATCTGTCAAATCCATGTATTGTCAGTTTGGAGACCAGGATGTTACGTGGGACAGTGTCAAATGCCTTGCACAGATCCAGGTAGATTATGTCAGTTGCTCTGCCACTATCCACCATTTCAGTGACCTTGTGGTAGAAGATCACCAAATAGGTCAGGCACGATTGGCCTTTAGTGAAACAATGCTGGCTGCCACCAATCACCTGATTATTTCCAAGTACCTCACTAGATTTTCCAGGAGAATCTGCTCCATGATCTTGCCATGCAAAGAGGAGAGACTGACAGGCCTGTAGTTTGGATTTTCCATTTTCCCCTTTTCAAAAACAAGGGATATGCTACCTTTTTTCCAATAAGTGCAAACCTCACTAGAGCATCATGGCCTTTCAAATACAATGGGCAGAGGTTTCGAACTGTATCCACCAGCTCCTTCAGGACCCGAGGATGGACCCTACCAGGTCCCATAGATTTGTGCAGATTCAGGTTCTTGAGACAGACAATATGACTAACAACTCTCCCCATGAGAATAACTTGACTGTGAAGTTTTGAGAGATCAGCCAGATTGGAAGCTAACACGGCTTCTAAAGATAATATTAAATTCCTTCAAAGACACTGTTTAGCATGTTAATTTGAAAGATGTTACCTTCTTCATCAAGGCTGGCATAGCTCTGCCCTTCAGTAAGAACGCCATGCTTCTCATCCTTCCACTCCTGGTTAACTGCACACACTACTTCTTGTGATGTTGCCTTTAGGGCTGTGACAGAATTGCACCGTTTCTTTGAAGGTGAAGACTTCAAAGCTGCATTACCAAATGAAAACAGGTGTTGAGAGAGGTGTCATTTTATCTCCCTGTACAACTTTAGCAGCATATAGAAAAGTAATCCATCTATAAAGGCAGAATTTCTGAATACAAAGAACACATCCCGATACAAAACCACTTAGTAAATATGTTAAAACTAGGGCCAGAGACTTTGCTAGTTCATCTCCGGGGGAAGAACTTTTGTCTTTTTCTGGGTTTCCTACTGCTCATTGGCATAAAAAATTCAAGTCAATTAGCCAACTTTGACATCAGTAAGTTATAAGCCTACTACAGAATATCAACCCATGTAACCAGCAACAGAACGATATAGAAAAAGAAAGAAGACAGGGAAACTGAAAAGACATTTGGAGTATTGGAAGAGGTTATGATCATTTAATTGAGCTGTGAACTACTGCTGTATAATGATGTATGTGCTACTGCAGAATTTCCACTTTAGTGACATGTGTGAAACAACTTCTTTGGGTAAAACAAATACTCTCAAAATGATGATGGCTTGTATACTCAGGTATAAGCAGCTCCTCTGTAGTTCTTACCAGGGCCTGCCTACTTACAGGCATTTTGGCTGAAACTCTAGGATCTGACTATTGCCACTGAGACTGAACCATGACATTCTTTTGTAGTTCTTCTGCAGGAGAATGCCAAGCAGTTCATTCAGTGTTTTATCAGTTGCCAGATACTGAGCTCCATGCACTGGCTTGCAAGGGCATTAATTTATATTGTGCCCTACTACTAAGTTTAAAATGCCACTTGTCTAAAGACTGAAAAAGAGAATCAGATCAATAGTTCCAGGACACTGTTAAATAATATAGTAGGTAGCTGCTGAGTTAGTATCTTCCTGAGGCTTAATCTGTTTACTATGTTTTTATTGTTATTTATGGAGGTTTGTTCTGTGCGCTATGGGAAAAATCACATATTCAGAACAGGACTTAAGAGTTTAAACTGAAATGTCTAACCTGAAATTTATAAACAAGGTTTCTTAAGGCAGAAACACTCCCAGTTCTTTATTTGATGAAAGAATTATACTGCACTTGAACCATTAATTTAGGTTGAGACAGGTTCTCCTCCCCACCTGCTCTGCCCTGTCGAAACTGCATCTGGAATACTGTGTCCCAGCTGAGGGAGCTGGGTCTCTTCATCTTGAAGGATGAGGGCTGACCTCAATAAAGTTTATAAATATATAAGGGCTGAGCGCAAGGAGGACAGAGTCAAGCTTTTCTCAGGGGTGACTAACAATAGGACAAGGGACAATGGTCATAAACTGGAGCATAGGAGGTTCCATATAAACATTACAAAGAATTTTTTCACTGTGAGGGTGACAGAGCACTGGCACAGGCTGCCCAGGGAGGTTGTAGAGTCTCTTTCCCTGGAGACATTCAAAGCCCACCTGGACGCATTCCTGTGTGAACTTCTGTAGGGGAGTGACCCTGTTCTGGCAGGGGGGTTGGACTGGATGATCTTTCAAGGTCCCTTCCAGCCCCTAACTTTCTATGATTCTATGATTTAATCCATGTAAAAGAAGATTAATAGCATTGTCTGCAAAACATATCAAGAAGAGTGGGATATTAAGACTAGCTATTAGCCCGGAAATATGAGACACAAGTAAAGATTAGAGAGAAAATTAGGCATGATGTCCTTAATTCTACACTGTAGAATTAAGAATACAGAACAGGTTGTGTCTTGTGCTGACATAAATGCAGCAGACATTATTAAAAATTACAGAATTAGAAAGAACTCAAAAAAACCCTTAAATGTTCAGGAAATACATATGGCTACATGAGACATCTTGTCCAACAGAAAGAAATACCAATTTATCAGCTCTTTACTATTGGTGCAGCAGAGTTCCTTTGAATATTGTCTCAGACAATAGAGATCCCATCAGTTCTCTGGCAAAATCATTCTCAGGTTTGAAAGATCTGAGTCTCAGGAGACCCGCTCCTCCTTTTGGATGAAGTTTGCTCCATATTTTATCATATTAAATCAGCTGCTTTTATTTTTATATTAATCATTCTTTTCTGAAAGAAGTAATCTTTAATACCTTAAATAATTTGTGCGAGTAATTATAGTCATTCCAGTTTCACTTATATCTCGCTTAGTACTACCCTTTATTTGTATTTTGTTCTACCTCTGTCCATATAGATGTGCTTCTCACTCCAGAAAACTAATGACAATGTTAAGAGACCAGCACCACACTGGTCAAAAAACGTATTTACAAAAGAGCTTCTATCAGTTTGAGACAATGCCATGTCAATACCCTTTCTGTAGAATTTGAGACAAGCGTCCATTCCACATTTTGACATTAAACTCCAATCCAAATCCAGTTCTATGCGAAGGATGATCAAATTGCTAACTAGGATCTATTTGAGAATATGAGTTCCTCTATAAATGGTGTACTTCCAGCCAGTCAAATCTGTATTTACTTGTCAAGATCTCTGCTTTATAAAGTGCAATAATACCCTTTCCTAGACACTAAACAGAAATATCCTTTCTCTTACCAGCAAAAAAATTTCTAAAAGCAACACTTTTAAAACCTCTTCAGATTTATAAAATCATTTTCAGGAAAGAAGAAGTTAGCATGGATATATACTATGTAAACCAGCTGGCCTGTTTGTCTTATAAAAAGGTTTTATACCACTTGAGGTAACTGTTGAAAAAACCCTCATTGCTCATATAACCACAACAGCATCCTGGGCCACAGTGAACCCCAGCACTCCTCTTTACCTTGTTGGTACATTTGTCAGGTCTTCCCTACAGATTTCCTCACTGCTCACGCACTAAGAGCATCTCAGTGGCTGTCACCATCCTTCTCTTTACTTGTGATGCTTCTGACTGAATTTTCTTGCAGTACAAGAGCATCTCATAGATGCATTATCCATCAATTCATTAATATTTACAAGACTGTCCAGAAGTCTTCCTTTCCTGTTTGAATAGCTGTCACAAAATATTATGCATACAGGAAATCACTAATTGGGTTAATTTAAACTCTTTTTCTTCTAAAGGCTCCCCCACTGGAGGAAATCTCATTTCTTACTTTTTTTTTTTTCCAGCTACTATCAGCTTTCTCCATTCATTAGTCTATCTTTTCTTCTTCTTCTTACTTTGTAATTTCATGAAGTATTGATTACTTACTTCTGATTTCTTATTCCTCTTAGTTATCCATTTTCCCATTTTCTTCTTTCTTGCTTTTTTAGATCTAATGATGTATATGTTGTTCTAATCTGCCATGTCTCTAACATTGGTTTTCATGGACAGGGTCACTGTTTTGCAGGATCACTCCAAATAATTTAATTCTTTCAAAACAACAGTTGATACTGCTCTTCAGAAAAGTCATATTATCTTTGACAAAATGCAGAGTAACAAAGGCCAGTACAGTCTGAAAAATACTAACTTTTCTGTGGTAAAAATATAAGTGAAAATAAAACCTGATCTGAAATTCTGATGGATGAAGCTGGTAAGATGTATGTGTTTGCTCTTTTTTCTTTTTTTTTTTTTGACTATGCAATGGGAATATACTTACCAGTTTGGAGTTACAAAATGTGGTAGGTAATTCCCAGTATTTTTTTCTGAAACCTACCTTTAGATGTCCATGTGATGGTTACTGCAGTATTCTGACTCTTTGGAAGATAGAGTGCACTGCTTTTGGCTGGGATAGTTATTTTGTTTGTAGTAGCTCTATGGCATTATGTCTTGG
This sequence comes from Florisuga fusca, assembly GCA_038090715.1. Lineage (NCBI taxonomy): Eukaryota > Metazoa > Chordata > Aves > Apodiformes > Trochilidae > Florisuga > Florisuga fusca. The sequence goes on along the minus strand of JAAWXA010000006.1, from coordinate 284,328 downwards.
ATTTGGGACCAAAACAGTGTTGACAGCATACCCAGATTTTAGATCCTGCTGCGCAGTGCTTTTACAGCATCAATGCCTTTTCACACTGCCCTGCCAGTGAGGAGGCTGGGATTGCACAAGAATTTGGGAGGGGACACAGCCAGGATATCAACTGACTGGAGGGATATCCCTGACCATATGACATTGTGCTAAGGAACAAAATAGGGTGTAAACAGAAGCAAGAGGGATACTTTTATGGTTAGGGCATTTGTCTTCCCAAGTAACTGTCACCTATGATGAGTTTCTGCTTTCCTGGAGATGGCTGAACAATTGCCTGCTGATCAGAAGTAGTACATGAATTTCTTGTGAATTTCTTTTGCCTGTGCATGGCTTTTTCTCCCCCATTAAACTGTCTTTGTCTCATCCCCAGAGTTCTCATTTTTACCCTGATTCTTTTCCCTATCTCTCTGGGATGTGTGTGAGTGATCATTGAGTGATCATTTGTGTGGAGCTCTTTTGACCATCAGGGCTACACCACAACATACTGGAAGAAGTAAGGATCAGTTTACCCTTCATCCCCAATGCCTTAAGGAGGTTCTACAGCTTCAGGGTCTACTTTAAGCTACATAAATCAATTTATTTTATTTGAGAGATATGATAATCAGGAGCTAAATTGTTGCTGCAAGACTTAAGCCTTTGGACAGTTCCTGCTTCCTCTGCAGTGATGATGCCTTCCTCTTTACTATTTTTATTTCCACTGTGTATTGGGTTTGTGTGGAAAGGTTTCATAGCAGTGAGGATATAAGGGAGGCTTCTGTGAGAAAACTGGCTTCTGTCAGACAGAGACAGTTCCAGTCAGCAGCCACTGCTGGCCAATGCTGAGCACATTACAGGAACACCTCTGTAATAACATATTTAAGAAGTTGCAAAGTCTGCTGCACAATGCCAGCTGGGAAGGAGAAATGAGAATATGAGAGAAAAAGCCTTGCAGACACCAAGGCCAGTGTCTGCAGGGGAAGGAGGTGCTCCAGCCTCTGGATCAGAGATTCCCCTGCAGACCCTGGTGAAGACCATGCTGAGAGAAGATTGTCCCCCTGCAGCTGATGGAGGTAAATGGTTGAGCAGGTATGCACCTGCAGCCCATGTAAAACCCCATTCCAGAGCCCAAAAGAGGCTATGACCCTGTGGGAAGCTCATGCTGGACCAGGCCCCTGGCAGGACCTGTGGAACCCTGGATTTGCTGACAGAAATTGTGACCTCATGGGTGACCCATGCTGAAACAGTCTGTACCCCACGGGAAGGGCCAAAGTCTGAGAAGTTTGTGGAGAACTGTTTCCTATAGGAGGAACCCCACATTGGAGTCAGGGAAAAGTGTGAAGAGTAAGGAGTGGCAGAGATGTTGATGCACTGACCACAACCCTCACTCCATGTTCCCCTGCACTGCTTTAGGAAGGCAAAGAATTCTGCTGTGAAGTTGATACCAGGAAGCAGGAAGGGATGAGGGGAAGGTGTTTTATTTCTCATTTCCTTAATCTGACTGGTAATAAATTAATTTCCCCAAGTCAAGTCTCTTTTACCCATGACAGTAATTGGTAAGCAATCTTCCTGCCCTCTTCTTGACCCATGAGCATTTTGTTTTATTTTTCTCCCCCCCTGTTTAGCTGAGGGGGAGGGAGTGATAGAGCAGCTGGTGTCCAGCCAACATCAACCTACCACACCCTGTATCCGGCCAATAGTTGTATGTGTCTTAGCCTTGAGAATTAAATAAAAGATTAAGAAAAGAGAAATGAAGGGGAAAACTAGAAACGTGATAGGGACAAAGACAAGACTTTTTTAATATCCAACTTCTGAGTTTTTTATCTTCTGATACCCCTAATGTGACAAAAAATACATAGCAACTAATCCTCTGTAGTTTAACTGTTACAGCAAAATTCCATTAGCTTCAGTGAAGAAACAACTTCTGGCAATCTAAGTGATAATATGATGAAGAAGATTGATTTAAGGGTTAGGGTTATTATTTATTAGGGTCATTACAAAGTAATGATTATAAAAATATCTGTAAGAGTAGAAGTGACAACTTTCTTACCTTGAACTCTCTTGAAAACTCTTGAACTCATAAACTTTAAAAATCTCTCTGCATAAAAATTTGGTCTGTGAACTGAAACAGTATCCTGCAAGATTGAAAAAGACGTGTCACATTTTCCAATAGTAATTGAAAATAAATTGTTAAGAAAGAAGCTGGAAACCTCATAAATGGTTTACATGTAAACCATGTAAACTATGTCATAAATTTCAGGCATACTCAAAACCAGTGAAGTCTAACAATTTTTTTCTTTTTAATGACAAATTCCTCAAGAATTCTTATTTACGTGTTTCATTTATGAAATCATGAGTTGTATAGCAAAATTCTGTAAAATCTTCTAGCATTTGAAATGTGTGGGGGTTTTTTTTTTTCATATTATGTCCATTTTCAGATACAGATTCATCAACGTCCTGCTAAATGGCCACTGTCTTGTCTAACTTACAAGGACAAGCTAATGATTTTAATGGCTTTTAAAAAGATCAATAAATAAAATCAGAGCATGCATTAGGAAATGGACCTAGGATATTTCAGCAACAGCCCAAATCATATGGTGATCATATGACAAATATACCAGAGCAAACTCTTTCATGGTCAGCATAAGTTACAGTTCCATTAACTAATGTATCAGTTAAAAAACCAGTAAAATCTACTTACCCCATCATAAATGAGAGCTTTCCAGGAGTGTTCCAGCTTCTTCATTAACCTAAGTATATAAAAACCTGATTTATAAAGATTTACACATCTGTAAGTAATTTCAGCATGTGTTCAATAAACACTTGAAATTCAACTTACCTATAGGACTGTAGAATATCTATAATACCCATAAATAGAAGCAGCTTTTCTCCTTTATGGCTTTTAGCTGGAATACCACCCATTCTGAGAGAGAAAAAGGACAAAAGCATAGTTAGCATAGTTAGTTTAAGACATCTCTGATCATCAGTTAGAGATGATCTGTACATACCTGCAAACTCAAAGAAATACACACAACATTAAAGGTAGACACTACAGTGAAAAGTCAGTCAATTGTGGGCCAGTTATCATACAACTTATTTTAAATAGCAAACCTACAATATCTGGTAAGTATCCATTACAAGCAAAGAGTATTTTGGGACATTTTTTAGACAGAACTGGAAATACTTAGATGATGTGAAAATTGCAAAAAAGTATACATCAATTTTTTCCTAAGCTAAACAAGTAATTTTGCCTCATTAAAGGAGGATTTTGTCACTTGATTGATCAAATGTAACAAAACTGTAGAGAGCCTGCAACTGAAGTCTAAAAAGGTTGTTTTGTGTATTTTACCTTAAGCAAGTGCTTTTCCAAAATTTTTTTACAAACAGATTAGTGACAGGAAAATTAACAGTATCAAACCAAGAAGCCTGACTGTCCAGATCTCCACTTGGTTCAGAGCATTTACTCAGCCCTGACCTTAAAGAACAAGGTGCTCATTCTGAGACCCTCTTTTCACAGTATCCTAGAATGGTTTGGGTTCGAAGGGACCTTAAAGATCATCTAGTTCCACCCCCACTGCCATGAGCACTTCTACTATACCAGGCTGCTCAAAGCCCCAACCCAACTGGACTTAAACATTCCCAGGGATGAAGCATCCACAGCTTCCCTGGGCAACCTGTTCCAGTATCTCACCACCCCCCAATTAAAGAATTTCTTCCAAATATCTAACCTAAATCTCCCCTCTTTGCAGCTTGAAAACTCTTCCTATCACCACAAGCCCTTGTAAAAAGTTCGTCTCTGGCTTTCCTGCAGACCCCTTTCAACTACAGGAGAGATGCTGTATGGTCTGCATCACTACTTAAAGGGGTTCATTGTTTCTAGAATCAGACACTGAAATCCAGTTATCAGTTTGCCAGATTCTGTTGACACTGATGGACCCACTATGAAACTGGAAGAGACTGAGGGTGCAACACATGCAACATCTCCAAATCCTTTTAACGGTTTGAGAAACAGGACACAGAAACAAGTTACCAAAGATGAAGTTGAAAGTGTATTTCCCACTCTGCCTCACAAGCACAGTAGTCCCTTCCCTCAACAACACAAGGATACTATCCCATCTACTTAAACTTTTTTTTGTTTTGTTCCTGTGGTGGAGTGAGGAAGCATTTATTCTCCCAGGCACAGAGAAAAGAACAATGTAAGAACAAGTACACTTTAAATTACTGTAAAGCCTGTTACCATCTCAATTAACTGGTTTTACATTCAGAACTACTAGGTAGTTTACAAAACCATATTCTGCCAAGTCTTCCTGAAAGTTATGACTGGAAATTCAATTCGGCACAAGCAGCAGTTACTTCTGCAGGATATCCACACTCATCCTCACAGCTCTTTGTAATGAACCACAGCCAAAGACTGACCTAGGTTTTTTCTTGTAAGACGTAGGCTTAATCCACACCAGTGAGGTCTGACACACTACCAGTTACTTCAATATACCAGAGCATGTAGCACCAAGAACGACACAACTTCTGCAATAGGCTTTCATCAGTGGTCCTACACTGCTCAGCATCTAGACAGCACTACATCAGCTAAAGTCACGTAGAAGCCCAGGGTGGGTTTTAGCTTTTAATTAAAAATGAAACCAAACCTCCCCCCCAGACCACCACCGCATGTATTAACACAACCACTGCAGGAATATCCATTTCAGTGTTAAGAAATAGCTTTTGCTTACGGCTCATCATGCTGCTGCCAGTTAAAATCAGGTTATAACTGTGAGTCTTGTAATAGCTGTCTCGTAACATCTGTTTTATAAATGAACATCCTTGTGCATACTAAGTCACTCTCAACTAACCAAATTTGTTATCATGTATATAAAGATGCTCAATCTACTAATTAATGTTTTAATTTTCTGCTCTGCAGCAAATCTTGCAGTGTACTCTTGACTGTTAATACCAAGTGGCACAGGCTGGAGAAACAGATGTGCAGATTTTAATGGTACTCTTAACAACAGGTCACGGCACTTACGTGTTTGTTGCCCCTGTGGTGACAGAACCCCCTGACTTCCCAGCTCCCTGTATTGACTCCATGGCTGTGGAATAGAGAACTTTCTGCCCCACAGGCCGTTTTGCATCTGATGTGCTCTGAGAATTCTCTGCTTCTTTTTCCTTCAAGTTACTCTTCAGCATGTGTATTCCCAGTAGCAGACTGTAATCCATGATCCTAAAACTTTGTAGAACCTAGCAACAAAGAAGAAATTGATGTACTGAAACTAAAAAGACTACAATATGAATTACACAGCAGCACTTTGAAAACCTGAGTAAAAATTGGCTTTTAAAGGACTAATTTATCTTGTGCTTTAATTATAATTAAACAAAAATTCTTTACTAACACATGAAAGCCAAAGTTCTGGTTATCTGACTAGCTCAAAGCTCTTGTAACAAGTGGGGAAGAAAGATGCATAGATGAAATGTACCCTGATGTTATTTTGCAGTCAAGGAAGGTATGTCCAGTCACAACCTTTTTAATTTCTAGCAAACAATTAATAGTTTCACTTTATACTTTATACTCACTATAGACATTTTAAAGGTCCAGTACAGGTTCCAGACTTTACTGAGCATTTTTGCCTACACTATCCTCTAGCCTCCCTACACCTCCTGTTTATAACTAAGAAAGCACACCTGGAGAAGTCTGAAGTGTCAAAAAATCCATTTCCTACCACGCTTTCATTAGAAGCTGATGGGATTTGGGCACAGAAACCATACATCTCTCTTTATTTCGCTAAACAGGGTCTACCTGAACTGCAAAGGCTATTTAATTTCTGAAGCATGAGTTAGTCAACTAGACTGCTACTGTAACTATGTCAACCATTTCTGCCTGTCTGGTGAGTTTCTTTTCTTCTTTCATGCACATGTACTGCCATAAGTTTCTAGTCAGTTATATCATTATCAAGTCTAGCATATTGCCATTAGAGGGAAATCCAGTTCACCTCAATATGCAAATGTGGCCTAGAACAAGCTGTGATCACACCTAGTAATGCAACCAAACTGTCAGCAGACAGCAACAGTGTTAAGTATTTCACGTAAGAGCAGTGCTAAGTGGAGGGGGAACAATGGGAAGGAGATGCTGTGCCACTCACCTCCCAATTACCTCAAGAAGATCAGCAAAGATTCACAGTATGTTTTGGCACATAATGCCTTAAGATAATAGTGTAATTTTAGGCACATTATCAAGAAGCAATAATACATCTTTTTATGTGGAGAAGAACAAAAATGTTACTTTGCAGAGATGACAAATAAGGAACAGTAACTCCAAGTATGTCACTTTGATGAAGACTACAGAAGTATAAATATTTTATACAAAACACTGAGATGACTTGTGAACTCTAAGATACATTTTGCAATTCCAAAATGAGATTTGTTGGCAATCACCAGGAAAGGTCTAGTGGTCTGCAAAACTGTACAAGGAGGAAAAACACATCCAGAGAAATAATTCTAACTCCAATAGCCAAGGATATAGGCAGAGGTAGGAAAGTTCTGTTTCACTCCATCTGTATTTCTTATGCACTCATTAAATTAAGTAGAAAACAAATGTACAATACAGTTGAATTTTTTTCTATCTCTGGCATTTTATCTTCCCCAAGGGACAGAGTCTCTTAATTTTAGTACCACTACAAGCATTTAAAGTGAAGAAACAAAGCACAATAATTTGTAATCTAAGTGCAGAAAAGCATAACCTCATTCCAATTTCCAGACACAAAGGAGGAGTTCAGGAGACACAGTAAGTTTCATCTTGTTCAATTCTGCACGGGGTGTGTTGGTTCAAATGACAAAGACTGCTAGGGTATGGCCCTCAGTACTCCACAGCATCCTCTGATGACAGAATTCACACAGGGTTTCAGGACACAAGAAAAAAGCATATTCTACATAAGAATACAAAATAATGCAATTTTTTTTTGGCATTGTATGGGGAAGGTTGGTGGCTAATAGATTACTGTTTTATTTTTATGACTTGCAAAATAGGTACAAGGACACAGAAACTTGGTGCTAAATAGTTCTAGAAATTTCTTTAGTCCTTGCTTATTGCTACCCTTTATTCTGAATTTCTCAAAAAGAAACCACTATATAATGTATTCACTAAAATCAGTGGATGTTTGCTACCAATACTGAAAGTAGGTTCTGTGTCGGCTAAGAAAAAAAAAACAACAAAACAAACAAAACCCAAACCAATTAATCTACTAAAACAATACTTACCATAGTAATAGAGTCGGCAGCACTGTTTATGCAAAATCTGATTACAGCTGCTAGCCAGGCTTGGGAAAAGCATTGCCACTTATGCTTTACAGCCAAAACTGCTGACAGGTCTGCCTCCAACATATTACCTCTGTTGAATTGTATTACATTAGACATATTATGATTTAACTGCACTGATTATGTAACCTATGTCTAGGAGCATCTGCAGCCCCGTGGAAGGCTGTGATATACAGTGTGCTGCTTCTTCCTCCACAAGGACCTCTTATGTGATAAAATTCATCTTTCCGATTCAGATTCAGTTCACTGTTGCCACTTGTACTACTTGTCATACACAAGGGACTGAAAATCTCCTCAACTATTTATGACTTTGTTCTAGGATTACTGAAAAACATCATAAAAACCAAGTAGCTATTTTGTTATTCCATTATGAAACTGAAGCACCTGCACAGCCAATGGATTAATGGCAGTATATGCTCTTTACAAGCAGCACATGGCATATGAACTCTAGCCCTTGTTCCCCTGGCATCCTAGTCATGGTCCTACTCAGAAGCAGCAATGTCCAGTTTACAAAGTGTCCTTAGGATATTGTAATATGATCTATCCCTTTTTCTGGTAGCTTGACATACAGTTCTGATTACCCCCCCTTACAAATTTGATAAACAAATTGGCCACTCCTAATGCAAATACATATCTTTTCACCAGATCTAAGCATGCTTTATTCCCCTGTTTGTTCCTAAGGAAAATTCTGATAAGAAATAACTAACCGGAATAACAAGGAAGAATCTCAAATCAAACATTTAACAGAAACACACTTCATGACAAACTGCAGTCTGTATTATGACAGAAATTTTACTTCCATCAGTGGCATTTGCAGATGAATATATCTGAAGGGTTCCACATATGTGTAATCATTAACATTTAAATATCAAACAATAATTATTTTATAATGTGTAAGTAATATTTGGTGCACATAGCTGTACACATTAACCTGGTTCACCAAGAAAAAAATAACAGAAGGCAGCACATCAAGCTATTTCTGAACATGCAGCATCCTCTAAGAACACCAAAAGGGATAAGATTTTTCCTGGGTCAAGGGCTGCTTTCAAGAAGCTTTGACGATTTTAGGAGGAACTGGTTTTGAGAAGCAACAACAAGATTTTGCTACAAAGGTACCAAAATGAGACCTTAATCTAATGAAAAGACACTCTAACAAATCATAGTGTTAAAGAGCTATATTCATAACAAAATAAGGAACACCTGATGAACACCTGTAGAACAGCTGTAGAACAGCTGTAGAACAGCTGTAAAACAGCTGTAAAACAGCTGTAGAACACCTGATGTCATCCATGTGAGATGACTAGAAATTGACATTAACGCCCAGAAATACAAGCCTTGTGCAATTAATGTGAGGAAGAATTCAACCTTCACTCATGTATCCACTCTGAAATGCACCTTGCTAGCCACATGTCACTGGGAAAATTCAGCAAGAATATTCCTATTTGTTAGTATACAACATGATTAAGAGTTGGATTTGACAATTACAAGTAGATGTTTAGTTACTATCTTGTTCATATAATTTATATTTATATATACTGTGTCACTAGAACACAGATTCTGTCGACAGACTGTTGTCACTTTATCACTAAATACTGCTTGCAAAACTTGCTTTAGCTGGTCTGACAACTTCTAGATGGCAACCATCACTCATCCCCTTCTAGCCTCAAAGCATTCTTGCTTTCATACCAAATAAAAATCCCACTGAAACAGTGTAACAAAACACAGTTTCAGAACACAGAAAAATAACTCCGTGAAGCAGATTCTATTTTCTCTGAGCTACGCACTCTGCGAATCATCTTAGACATCTTACACTGAAATATTTCAGCCAGAAAAGCAAGTGTTTCTGCTATGGAATTTGTTTTTTTATTTTAGATAAGCCCACATTGTGTTCTGACAGAGAAATCGCATAGCTAACCATGCAGAACAACACAATTCAGCAGGTCATTTTCATAAAACAATCAAGGAAAGCTCTAATAAAAAAAAATGCAAAAGCTTATAAAATACAAAAACTAAAAGGATAACCACGCAAGCAAACATTAAAATTCCTACAAGCATTTTGGAAAAGGGACATAGGACACTAACATAACAGAGAGAAGACTGAAATTACCTTGAATCAATAATAATCAGTTAACCTGGTGACCTTAGGGATCCTATGACACCTGACACATTTAAAACTGCATTAAGAAATGTTGCTTTGGATAGTCAAGACAATTCTCTTAAAAACTACAGAATTTTGTCTTGCAGTGAGTAATCAGATCTTCTGTCTCAACAGAAAGAGGATTTTTAAAGCCATCAATTGAAGTGTTAATGACCTACAGGTAGGCTATGTAGAGTAGTTTATGATTTCTTGCTCTGGATATCTCTTCCAAATTCATGAGGACGGAGAAGTAAGTTTCTTCTCTCTGTAACTACAGCTGCTACTAATTTGTATTTATTAAACTGCTTAAGAACTCCAGTAAAGATCAAAGAAATAAAAATGGATGTCTAGCTTTGCTTTGATTTCATATAAACTATGAAATTTAAAATAGTACAATTAATTCACTTCTAGCCTCAAAGAGTTGTGCTGATGTCAGTTGGACCTAACACATCACTTAGTATCATAGCTTATCCTTTGCCTCGCATAAATATTCTCCCACACAGAAACAACTTCTGCAGGATTAACTGTTATTATTAAATGCTACAGCAGCTGAATTTGAATTCAATCTGCACCATTAAGAAAAAAAACCAGAAATCCCCAATGCATTTCAAACTTTCTTCAGTGTCTTTACTGACTTAGATTTTACTTAGTACTTGCTTCTGGGCCATAGAAGTTTTAATTCTTGGTCTTATTCATAATCATAACAGTTTCTATTAATATTTTGAAGGCTAATTTTACTTGGAAATTGGTTAATCTGCTCTATTCTTTAATAATTCATCATTTTATACAATGATCAGAGTGGCTAACAGCATGATTATTAAAAATAAATCACAGCTATTAAAACTGCCTCCAAATACTCTCAGTATTTACCGTTTTACAAAATACAGGCATACTGGCTTTACAAGCTAAAGCATTCTGAAGCGAATAAGGCTCCAAAGCAAAGATTTTTAGGAAATATTCAGGCAAGTAAAATTCTCCCTTTTGTTACCATTTGCCTCCTTATCTTCCTCACCCCCAACCCCACCATTCACTATGATATTGGCTGCTGGCAAGGACAGGATAGCTATGAGAAGACTTAGCAACAGTGGGGAATCTGAAATCTAGTTCAAATTGACAATAATGTGCATTGTAAGTGCAATAAACTCAGGCATATTACATCTTTAGGAACACTACAATGTTACACTCCTTGGTTTAGCTAAGGTGCAGAAATGTGCAGTGTGGTATGTGAGCAGGGCTTTCAGACCGTGTCACCTTGCATGCGAATGGAACAAGCACAGGATGCATGAGCTGGAGAATCCTATCAATCTGTACCTGTACAGTACCAAAGCAGACTATCTGCAGTGGCTCCTGGAGGCACTCTATCATGACAAATCACCACACGCCTCTCAGATCCATCCTCTAACTGTAGATGATTTATCTCCTCATCGGAGCTGCAGAGTCAAGTGCGGCAAACAAGAGCAGTGGCCCACCACTGCTGTACCTGCTACTAGCTTTCCATGGGGAGGGAGCTTTGTGTCAGCTGATTAGAGGTTCTGTGTCAGCTGAGATGTATCAGGAGGCCAGCACAGTTAAGCAAGGAGTCCCACAGCACAGCTTGAACATGAAAAATGCAGCATACAGAAAGGAGGAGAACACACAGGCTACAAAGCAGGAACCGAGAAACAATGCATGGGCATGAAGGGATGGCAATTGTTGCCAAAAAGTCAAAACTCAGATAAGAGTTGAGACTTACAAGGAATGCCAACAGCAAAGAAGAGCTTCTATTTCTATATTAGTAGGAAAATGAAAATGTGGTCACTCTGCTGGACGGGGCCAGGTGATCACAGCAGGTCCCCACTACCACCTTTGTCGTTCACCTTGCAATGTCTGCCAGGCCACTTAGTGACAGAGCTTAAGGAGGAGAGGGGCTATCAGCTGGGGATGCTTACATTACAGAAACAGGAAAAATAAAGTATTGCTTACTCATTCTGATTGCAAAATGAACAGTGAAAATAATTCAAATTTAAGCAACACAGAAGAGAATTTCTTAGTCCTGAAATACTGGCGAGATCAAAAATCTCATTCTCTACATTACAGTGCCTACACTAACATTCTAACTTTGGAGTAAACAGAAAAAGAGATCATAGGTTTTGAAGATTCAAAAATCCAGGTTAGTTATCACTCATGCTAAGTAGCCATCCAAATACCAGATGGGCAGAAAAAAAAGTAATGGGAAAACTGATGCTTTTTCCCCAGAACAGATAGAATATTTTTTTTTCTTTCAAAAGGCAGCAGTACAAGGCAGGTAGTCAAATCCAAATTAATTTCTTGAGCAATTCAGCTATGTGCAAGATAACAGTGTCTGCTCCTTTTGTTTTACAACACAGAGTAAGAATTAAGAAAAAAATGCCAGTATATTTTTGTGTACACATATAACATACAGTATATGTGTGTGTATATATATGTACAGACACACACTATACTACATATATGTATTAATGCATACACTCTGATTATTTAAAGAATTTTCTTCTTTTAATAATATTAAGATTTAGCTGGGCCTTTAAGAACTCTGGACTAATTTGAGAGTTATTAATCTAAGACTACATGGGGAAAAAAATGGATGTATAGTTCACTACTCAAACAATACCTATCAAGAATTTACCTGTATTTTAAAAATATATAAAAATTAATTTAATTACATAATGATAACTATGTAATACTATTTAATTATAGTTAATTCTTATAAGTAAAAATTAAACAACTGACTCTTGTTTTTACTTTTCAGTCCAGTTCCCTGTCCTAGAGTCCACTTACAATCTTCTATACAGTAGAATCCCCAAGACTTTTACTGGAAGTGATGCACAAAAGGGCATCCAGATCCCCAGATGTGACATACTGATGCATTCTGCATTATCACACATGGAAGAAGCTCAGGAAATGCTCAGTGCAAGAGGCTACAGAATGAACAATGTGTGGTGTCAGATAAATGTCTCATACTGAATATGCAGCTGAACATTAGGTCACCCAGCTTTACGGACCAAGCACAAGGCATTGGAGACCTCTGTGATAATAAAACAAAAAGTACTATTCATGTGCAAAAACAACGATTTCCATCTTGCACCACAGGTGGCAGCGAACAACAAACTCTGATGTTCAGGGTAGCTATTCTAATTCTATCTGACCAGTTCAGTATACCCATTCTGATGTTTTATTATGAAACTCTTAGAACTCCCTCCAGACAATCTTTTCTTTCCACAACCTCTGTCAACCTTGCGAAACTCCGAGAGACTTGAATAATTACTCTTTTTCCTACTTTATATTTTCTTACCTTGTTACAAAGAAAACACAACATTTTAAAACAGTTCTTCCTATCCACAAGAGGTACTGAATTCATCCATCAATGCCCTCCCAAAGGATAATGCAGGTAGCCTTTTCCTGCCTTGAAAATGTTACGTGGACATTAGGTAGCTCATTAGCTCAACGAATCAGCAAAATGCTCAACTGTATCTTGGGGTGCATTATGCAAAGTACAGCCAGCTGGTTGAAAGAAGTGATTGTTTCAATAGTATCAGCATCAGTGGCCCCACCACAACTACTCTGTGTAAGTTTGCAAAAGGACTAGAGGGGATGATTTGTGAGTACTGGATGAGGGTATTGAGTTTGTTCAGTCTATGGAAGAGGAGACCGAGGGGTATCCTCACTGCTGTCTACAACTTCCTCATGCAGAGGGCAGAGAAGGTGGTGCTGATCTCTTTTGCTCAGTGACAGAATGCAGAGGAATGGTTTAAGGCTGCATCGGGGAACTTCAGACTCAATACTAGGAAAAAGTTCTTCCCTAAGGGGGTTGCAAGCTGGAAAAAGTTCCCTAGGAAAGTGGTCACAGAACCAAGCCTGTTGGTGTTCAAAAAGTAGTTGGACAACATTCTTAGATACATGGTTTAAATTTTAGATTGCCCTGATTGGAGCCAGAAGTTACAACTTGATGATCCTCATGGATCCTTTCCAACTCAGGATATCCCATCCAATGATTCAGATCAAACAGTCCAACTAAAATGCAGACTTCATCAGTGCTTTGACATCCATCGTTTTTTCTAATTAAATTGCCTGGAAAAGGAATGGTGGTCTAACAGCTTTCAGAGTCACATCCTGCCCTCTGTTTTGCTAAGGTGAATCTAGATCAGATGTGGACACAGAAATTAAGCAGTCAATTTTTACTCACTAGACAATCCCGCTGTAGTGTTCTCATCAGTGCACTGTGTGTTTCAGAATCCAAATACAACCCTTCATGCATGTCTTGCAAGAAATCCAGGTCTCTGAAAGTAGGGTTGGACTTCTCTCTCTCCTTTCTTGATGCTCTCCGTTTGTACATGGAGCCTTTCAAGTCGTACTTGAAATGCATTTCCAAGGCTTGTGGCAAAACATTGTTCATTACAACAACTCTAATATTAATACCTCCCGATTGCACACAGTACAGGCCATAAAACTTGGGTAGAAGAGTCCTCGGATTCTGGTTCAGATTCTAAAACAAAAGAGTTATTGGTAAATACGTCTATTTCCAATAAACTTTCATGATTAAGAAAGTTTTTATTAACATCAGAGGACATTAATTGACATCAAGAAAACTGTGCATGTTTTCCTAATCAGTTTTAGTTAGTTTGACCAGTTGATTATATTTCTGGGTCAGAATGCCAGCATAAAAATTGCCTTTTTGACAGGCACTTATATAGGCCAAGAGCAGAGCAGTAACTGCTTTTATGCCAAAATTCTCCTCACAGAAAGGCAGACTAGGCCAAATTTAAAAGCATCCTGAAGATCTAATTTATTTATTCTTCACTGAACAAGCTTTGCACTCCACCAGGAAGATGGAGTTTGGGACAAATGAAGTTCTCATAACCATGTCTTGGATTCTGGAAAACAGACCCCCTTTTTCCATGAGGCTTTTCACATTGAGGGTTAGAGCCAAATGACCAGGTTGCCTCCATAGGACTGCAAGGTCCTAACAGACACATGACTGACCATCAGAAAAGTGAAATAATCCAAATTCCACAAAAGGCAAAAAATTAACTATGAGAGAATAAAAGAGGTGAGAACAAAATCCTCCCTCTGAATATAATTACTCAGTTTTTGCGTTACATGATTACTAAGTCACAACATACAACTATGGGGAGAAAGTATTTTCATAGGAAATAACCACAGTGATTAAATAATTTCCCTTTCTGCTGGCTCAGATATAAAACAATGCAATCAACTTAATATTAGCCCTCAAAACGCTTGATCTAAGAACTATGTTTTGAGCAAATTATATGGCTAAAAATATTTTACTTCATTATTTTAACACACGAGAAATAAAAAACAGGAGTAGTCCATAAACAAAAGTGAAACTGACTGGTCTAGTTTCTTTGTCCACTCTGAGTGAAATGCAGAGGGTAGACAAACAAAAAATGGAGAAGAAATGCTTAATTAGAAATTTAGAAACCTTTTTTTTTTGTTACTATCTTATTAGAAGCAAAGTTTCTCTTAAATCACAGGACAACACTCAGCTTCATCTTCAATGTTAAAAGAACACCTATTATCTTTAATATCTTCTTGATTTATATATATTCTTTCGGATGGGTGTGAGGGGTACAAAGTTGAAAGACAGGTAAAAAAAAATATCAAAAATATTATGAATATGGGTAAAAGCACTGAAGAATTAAAAGAAAAAAAACATGACATGAAACAGGAAAAAAACAGGTAAAATACAGCCTTGAATTACTTACCATATAATAACCCGGCAAGATCTTCTGAAGAAACTCAGCCTCTTTGTGTTGAACTGTTTTGATGATGAACTTGTCATCACTAGTTACAAAAAATAAGGACCCACTGCCACCTGGGTTGGATAATTCAATTAAAGGCTCATTGCAGATTGAGTACTGGAAGAGACAAGAATTGTTGTTCACTGCTATTGCATATGTTACTGAAACACAAGTTTAACACAAAGAACTGCAGGGTCAAATAGCCACAGGAAAGCTGTGGAGCTAACTCTTTGGGCTTCAGCCACAGCAGCTGACTACTGCACAGCAAGCTGGTTCACAGAAATTTGGCTGAGAATTGGCAGGGCAGTTGTTATATGCCACTCTGCCCCGGACACAGTGCAGAACTGTGGAAAAGCAGTGGCATCTGAGCATGTGGCCCCTCTTCATGTCCCACTGCACCATCTGAACATCCCGAGGAGCAAAGCAAGTTGTTGAGGCAGTGAGTCCATCCCCACACCATCAGCATTGCAAGGTCTGATGTCAGTAGCCTGAAGATGACATTTTCACTGTAGCTGTTTGCTTTACATAGCCAGACATGGAACAGGTACAGGAAGATGTTAAACCATCACACTGGGAGTAGAGGTTTCTTACTGCAGACAAACAGGTGAGTCCTCTTCATTCAGATTGGGACTGAATCCATTAGAATAATAATCTTACTATAGCTCGTAATGTCATCTTCTGATTGAAAAGTGCTTGAAAAAGAAAAGCTGTATAACAGCAAGTAGGAAAAATCTGGTTTTGGAGGACCATTATTTTGGATGCTTAGACAGGCTTTTTCTTCCATGGGGAGACAGTAATAATTACCATCACATTAAGGAGTAAAGAGACATGAAGGAGTATTCCTTACTAGTAGAACTAGAATTCATACAGAGGCTAATGTACATTTATTAAATATCCACTAAGTCACACTTCATGGTTCATTCAAGCAAAACATTAAGCTCAGTAATACAGAAAAACCTGCTTGTATTAAACTCTAGAGCTTGTTTCAAACATAGTATCATTAAACTTCCATTTACATATTCTTATCCTTTGTTATATACCATCAATATTACACACTCGTGGAGATTCCAGTATGGAAACTATTTCAAAGTTTCAGACTTTGAAAGAAACAATATTACACGGAATGTGAATTATGAGCACTGTAAGCACTAAGGACACTAGGGAACTATTTTTAGCAATGCAGTTTGTCTTCTGCTCTCCACAGAACAAAAGGAATAACAATTTCAGTAAAAAAATGTCTGGTTTATGGGATCATTGCCTGAGATAAGTAGAGGAATTCCACAAAAAAAAAAAAAAAAAACAGAACCCAAAAAAACCCAAACAAAAAAACTCCACCACAAACAGTTTTGTTTGTTGAAAACATCTTTCATTAAATTTAACTGGAGTATTGTCATTTATTTCAGTATGTGATGATAGCAAAGAAAATTGATAAATGAAAACCTAACAAATATAATACTTTTTTTGTGAGCATCTGTAGTAAAGATGCATGATGATTCTTCCTATAGACTCAAAACATTGCTTTAATGCATTTTCTTAGCCTGGCTCCAACTGAGGCTTTTCACATGGTCCCAATTTTTAAGAGACTTCTGCATGCTATAAATATATTTCCTGTTTATCTTCTCACTCTCCAGCTCACACAGGTCCAACTAATGAGAGACATGTCTCACTAATGCTCTAGTTGCAACTGTCCACAGATGGAACAGCAACACTAGCCTGTAACACTACAGACCTTCAGAGCAAGTCAACAGATGTATTGCAAACACTGCATTTTCATACTGAAATACATAGAGCTGCATGAGTAACTGTCATTATTGTAAGCACTTGAAATAAATTACCCTGAACATTAAAGTTCAATAAAATTGTGTAGCGTAAGCACGGGCTATTAACCCACACAATATGATGGACATTTTACAGGTAAGGCCATTCTTGTGAAATCAAAGTCTGTCCACCAACTGCTGGTATAAAAAGAGCCCAGATAATTTTGACTGGACACTTATGAAAGCCAAATCAAAACTGAAAAAGAAGAAAATCCCCAGTCCCGTGGCAATCAAATACTTCATGATCAAGAAGTTTCCCTGCAAACTGCCAGTAATCCATGAGGTGTCCAGTGACAATTTAATTCTACCAGCTGTTCAAACACAGTCACTCTCATCATCCAGTCTGACTCCCACACTGCATTACTGCTCAGCCTCCTTGGAAAGGTGAAACTAAATCTTTGTAAAGCTTTGTGATTGCAAATTATCAGTGTAAACTCACATATGCTTGCTGTAATTTCCCCTGGTTTTACTTTACTTCCCTTGCCTTTCAGCCACAGTTTTGGGATTGGAATTACAATCACCACATGACAAATTTAGATTTCACAGAAACAAGGACAGTTCAGTCAGAACCTTGACACATGCTACTGGGAATTCTTAACCTGAGGGTTTGGTCATAGCCAATTGGGAAAAGGGTCCTAAAATAAAAATAGTTTTGTGATCTGATCATAGTACCCTTCTGATTACATTTGCATCTTGACCACAAGGGACTGCAACTCTGATTCCAAAGTGATGCCTCATGTAGAATGAGAAACAACAGAAATGGATTCTAACATGCAGAGTATAACCCTAGCAGAGGCACACATGACAACCCACAGCTATTTTCCAATTATACTTCACCAAAAATGTGAATGTTGAAAGAAATCTGATTTGCATTTTCAAGAAAAGAAGCTGCACTTCATCTTGAAACTAGCTTTTCTAGTTGACCCTTTTCCTTGGAAAAGTATCATTAGTGTCTTCTACTGTGCCAAGAAGAAAAAAAATCTGCAACAAGTTGCCTGTCCTGGGAATTTACCTCAGTGATTAGTCTAATCTGAATGTCACAATATTTATCAAGTGCAGTAAGTCTTTCATTCATGCCACTGCAAATGCTTCCTTAGATGGAATAGAAGTTGTGTGTGATCAGAGCTTTCTCTAGGAAGTCGAGCCTTTCAGCTGCTGCTAACACAGCCTGAATACTTCATCTCTCACCAGGTCCATAAAAGGCGATAAACAACAAATTACATAATGATACCTTTATAAAACTCCAACCCAACTGGGCTTCCTGGCTGGTAACATCCATAATTCAAAGGAATAATCTGTTTTCATATACAAGTATTGTCATGAGGGCTAGTAATACAAAATCTACATGCAGTACTAAAGAATTAAAATCAGACATCCACATTCAACTTAAAGAAAAGCAAAACCAACAAATTTTGCTTATAGGCTCATTGTCCAAGAAGTAACAAAAAAATTTTTAACACTTTTGAACACAAGTCAGTGAAGTAATACACTAAGTAATGTTTCAGCATCACTTAATCTTTCCTTTTTCTTTATTCAAGCTCTTTCATGTGCTTTTGTTTTTAAAGAAACACTTGTCAGTAATAGAACAAAAAAATCTAGAAACTCATCCAAAATAAGTTAACAATAAAATTCTGAGGTATGAAATTCCTTGTTTGCACTGGGACTCTGATTTGTTGGGTGGACTGGCATAAGACAAGTTAGATATGAAGCAAATATCTAGAAGGCAAATCATCCCTCTTTGCTGTCAGTCTACCCTTATAAAAGCAGAGCTACAGGAGAAGTAAAATGGTGGATCCTTGTCCCTGGCAGCGTACAAATGGGTTCCACCAAGTTAAGAATGCTTTTATGACAGGAGCAATTGCATCACTTTTTTTTCCTCACATAAACAGATGAATACTCAGAAGGAATAATTCTTCAAACTGTAAAATACCAGGAACAAAGGAGATACTCAAACATGGTTCTTTGTTGCTGGCTACCCACTTTTCTCAAGGCTAGATGGAAACACATGCAGACAAACACTTCTTTAATGAAGTGCATAAATAGTGCAAATAACACAAGAGCAGTTTATTAGAACTGAACTGACAGAAGTCACACAAGTACTGATTATAACTTCTCTAGAAATAAAGTTCTAAATGAGTAGCAAAGCTCAAGTTACTCTAGTCAATTATTAAGGCAGGTTTTACAGGAATTTTCTCTCAAAGATGAAGAACTAATATTTTTGTTAAACACTAAAAATATTCAATAGTTATATACCACTCCACACACAAAACTTACTACCCATTTGGGACCTTTAAAGCATCCTCTCCCGTCAATATGAAACTAGCATGCATTATAATAATTTGCAACTCAAAGGAAAAATAGCAGGATCTTACCAAATAATCATCAGGCTTGATACCAAAAAGTTCTCTGAAATAGCGGAAGGCAAAAGGTGCATATGTCTTAAATGTGAAGTCAGGGTAACGATGAGCAGGGGTAAGACTGCTCCCTTCACTGAAAACAAAAACAAATCAAAAGCCATTATTACTGAGTAATTTTTAGTGACTTCCTTCTTGTAGCTTGTTTTACTGCAAAGCTGCCTAACTCAACCATTGGACTTCTGAGATAAGAGTCATAAATGCAGATAAACCTCCCCATCACCATTAGTCAGTGCCATAGAAATGTAGAGAGAAACAGATTATTACCAGTAAATTTCTTTCTCCTGGCTAAAGGAAATGATTGTTTTTATCACCAATATCCATTTGCATCAAGTCTGGGTTTAAACTAATGCTACAACTCCTGATACCCCTCCAAGATAAGCCAGTCTAATTGCCTACTGATAGAGAAGGGTCACCCCACCTCATGTAAGCTTTTGCAAAAAGTCTGCAAGTCAGCACAGCAGAACAACTTTGCACTGGTTTGGTGACCTCAAGTTTGTAGGGAAGGCAGACAGACACCAAAGACAACACAACAGAGGGGGCAGAACCAGTGGGAAGGAAGCAGGAGCACATACCTTTTTGGGGCCAGCAAACATGAATTGGCTCAGACGTGTATGAAACAACAGCCTCAGCATTATTCTGTCCTGTGGCATAACTGCAGTTATGGTGTTTTTTGGTTTTTTTTTTTTTCTCCCTTGCTAGTTCAGTCTAGAATCAGGAAGCCACTTCAAAATCAGCAAAGCTTTCTGTCTGTCTGCCTGTCATGTCACAGATTTTACTGCAGCTCAATCTAACCCAACACTAGTTGGGTTGAATAGAAACAGAGGGTATAGACACTTCGGGGGATTTTTGAGAATCGTACATGCAAAATACAGATCCAAACTAGAAGAGGCACAAGCCTGTAAGACAGTCTTTCTTAAGGAGACAAAAATAACATTCTAGACTCCTTATCTCTTTTCCTTGTTTTATATTTACCATTACCTTGAGATTTAAGGTGAGGGAACAGGTAAGCTGGAAAATGGTGGCAGAAAAAATAAAAACTGCCTGTGCATTCATTTATGATGGAAACTAAAAGAAGCTTCTATGATTTCAACATAAACAAGAAGAGCTTTAAGACAAAGCTTGGTCAGTCTGTCTCTGAATGGTCTGACAAATACATCAGTACAAAATCCAAGACTTGACACAGTGGCCACAATCAGCTATTTCAGCACTTCTTTACTCATTTACCTGAACTAGGTTGTTCTGAAATGCAGCATGTACACCTACAATTGGAGTAAGAAAAAACAAGAAAGACATAACCAAGCTAGACATCCACAGAGCTATAACAAGGAATAAATTCTAATCACCATTCCTGCAAGACTAAATTAAACGTCATGAAAATACTTAAGAATTTTGATCATTTATAATTAATGCTTGTCATATGAACTTTTCACCTTCCCTTAATAACAATTTGAAGACAGAAGCACACTCAAACCACCTAGCTTTCTCAGGCTCCAGAAATGCCTGTAGTTCAGGCTCTTGAATAGGATATGAAAGGAGGGAAAAACCAATCTGATTTCTGCCTGGATATCACTAATGAAAACATAGTTGTAGATGACTATACAAAGATACATACAAAGACATTAGATTACTGCTGGCTGCTGCTTGGAGTGCTAAACCATATGGTAAAAACCTAGTGAAGGTTCCTAGTGAACTCATCTGATCACTTCATATACTGTATCACAACTCCAAGGTAATAAAATCAAATCCATGTGAATTTATTGTTCCATTATATAGTAAAAAATGCAAAGTAATAGGAATGTAAGCAAAAGATACTTTTTTCTTTGCAGTTAAGATGTCTAATGCTTTTTTACAAGGCCTTTGAGTGGCTCAGAACACTTCCAGTCATGTCTGACATTAAGTTTTCTATAGCTAGATGCACCTAATTGAATTTTTGTGCAATATGAGGATGCCACAGGGGTAATACGTAGCTACACTGGGAACTCGCAGACATGTTTTTAAATTAATTTAATTGCTGTGAGATGCATACAGAACAGGGTTCTCTGCTGAAGCATCATATCATTATCAGAGAAGATATTCAGCCACATTTTATAAAAAAGCCCTCCCTTTCAGTACATAAATACCATTTCTGTAAAACGTTTTAGTTTCAGCTTCATTGCCTACTGTAATATTTTACAGAATCACAACAGAAAGCTCTTTGGTTATGCAGGAGGCAGGATTGCCATAAATTTAAGATTTCTTCTTTACCTCTCTGGATTTTGTAGCTACTTTCAACAGAAAAAGCAGTCTCCTTTCCAGTGATTTCCTACAGTAACAGAAAACCTTGAAGTTCATTGTGGCTGTGTATGTCCCTTGCTGTTATCTGAAAAAGACAGCTTCTTCTGTACAGAATGCTTGATGTGAAGACATCTCTGCCTTATTGATGCATGAAATTTACTCATCTTCAAGTCTATCAGCACTGATGAGAATGTATTTCATGGTTTCTCCTCACATTTCCTTGGCACATTTTACAGGTTCATATCACTCTGGCTGTATTACAGTAGATGTGTAAAGCACTGTGTATGAATCAGGCTGAGGAGTTTTGTGAGGATGATTATGTCTCTGGTGTTGAACAACAAAAATACCTGTGATCTGTTGAAAAAGAACTGACGATGCAAAATGGAGCTTTGGACATAACAGAAATGTACCCTACAAAAAACCAAACAAACAAAAAAAACAAACCCCAAAAGGGGTAATCATCTAATATTCCTCTTGCCTACTGCAGGGCACAGGTTGACCAGGAAAATGGAAAGGAAAAATAAAGGCTTTTAATATCAGCTTGGATTATGTCCATCTTGAGGAATTCTGGTCTCTATACATATGCTATGACAAAAAATGCTTTGGAAAGATTACAAGGTATTTTAATAACCGTAGCTCTAAGAGCCCACAAAAGCAAAAAGAATGGTAGGTAGCACAAAAAAAAAAGTGCCAAACAAGAGATTTAGCTTACCAGGCAAATTTGCTATTAGCCTCTTTCAAATTAACCTGTCTGCTAAGCAAGACACCCAGACATGTGCCTTGGCAACCTTTTACAACAGCAACACCCTGGCAGGCTGCACTCAGGAGATAGCACACCTATCTGACAGGGTACAGTAAGCTAGCTGCACCTCTTGGTAGCAAGTCTTCATCTCAGAGAAATGTTAATATTCTCTTGATGCAGCTGCTAACAAAGAAACAGTCCTGCTGTAGTCATGGGCTCATGTCCACCATGCTTGTATGAGCTGTAAAAGGGGTGAAGATGAGGAACACCTCAGTTCTCTCATTAGAAAGCTAGCATTTAAAATCTTTAAATCAAAATAAACTAAATAAAACTAAATGCTCCCAATATTCAAAACTAAAACTATCCAATCTCAGTCTCACTGTTCTTGGATAAAGTTGCACTTTTATAATACATTAAAATGTACTATAATTTTATACAAACTGCATCCAACAAATATCTACTCACAGATCAGATTGTGCTTTGGTGTATTTATTTCCTAAATAAGATTTCTGAGAAGCGATTGTTACCTACATGATGTATGTAGGTATTATGGCTACCTGTACAAATAGATACGTGTTTGGGGTTTTTTCATACTGTGCAGTAAAGTCCAATGGTAATACTCATGCTTCTCACTGTATGTTCTCCAATGCTTTTGGTTACTACATCCTCTCATAAGCAGTCTCTGTAAGGCAGCTTTAAAATACAGCTGTGGATAGTAAATATCTTCAAAATAAGTCAAGCAAATCCTACCTATATTACAGTTGAAAACACAAGCATTTCCCTATGATGATTAAATGAAAATTTAATCCAGAAAATCCCAGAAAAAGGGATCTCAGAGTACTTTAAAAACAGTTCGCCGACATTATGTCTACACAACCACAGAAACAACGAGGTTATCAGAAGTTTATCAAGAATGTGACATTAACCAAGAAGTAGCCAAGACCAGTAAGCCACAGTGAAGGTGGTTTTGCTTTCTTTGCCACATTATCCCCATTCTGAATACTAATTGTTTTGCAAAGAGAAATAACCTCCAGCTGTGCTAGCAAACTGCAAACACCATTGCAGAACTTGGGTCATCCTGTGAAACTCTGCAAATGAAAGACTGAGTAAGAGCTGCAGTGCTTTATCAAAGGTTTCAGGCCACTTTCTCATCTGTCTGTTGAAACTGTCCAACTGACAACAAACACAGTGGCATAAGTTTCCTAACAGCTAAGCATTAGTGTAAACATCTGAGCACTATTCACATCAAGCCTGCTCACCACTCTGTACTGTTATTACATAGACACTACACAGAGCCCATCAAGTAGCCTATGACAAAAGTTTGGTACCAAGGCATTTCCAAGGGCAAGTGTCAGTTTTCCTCTTTTTTCTAAATCATTCCTGGAAAACACACCAGAAAAGAGTATATTCCCGTTTTAGACATAGGGTAAGACCAAGACTGGCTAAATTATGTCCAGAGTTTTACTCTTATTAGTGCTTTTGACTACTTATTTGGGCTGTCATCCAAATACTATCATAATACAATATTAAGCTTTTGACATTAAATAGCAGAAAGCACTAAACCTTTCATTAGCATCACAAGAAAGTACCTTGTAACTGAACCAGTTCACTGTACAGATGACCATAGGATGCCTACAGCTCAACAGCATCTAGCAGGCTAGCTAAATTAGAAATCACACCAAGCATTCTCAATACACAGGGTCCAGACACTGAAAGCAAAGTGTACCAGGAAGGGAAGGGCACAAGACCGATGAACAGCTTGCTGCAGAAAGGTTACACCCACAGTTGTGCACAGCAGCAGCCTGAACCTAAGGAAAGAAGAGACGGAGCCTGAAGCACACTGCCTTGCTCCAGATGCTCTGTATGTCTGAAGTTGCAAATGACAAACTACCCAAAGGTAGCTGACTGGATGGAGCAGCTCCTGTTCAGCTTATCAGGCCTCATCATTAACATGAGCCTCCTTAGTATGTGTCTGCTGGAAATGCTTCAGCAAGCTGCCCACATTGCCAGCTCACAGGCAGCTGCATGGCCCTGTGCCCATGCGATGTGCTTAAGCCACCACTGCTGACACAGCTGGGCTCACTATCTGACCAACAAGCCTCTCTGACCACTGACATGTTACTGGGAGACAGCTCCACAGATGAATGCAACAGCTGTCAAAACATTGCCAAGTTGGGGCACACTACACAAATTACTGATCTGAAGACAAAATGTACGACATGAAGTGGTTCCAACCAAGGCACTCAGGGGCACAGCATAAGGGGATGCCCCACACAACTGAAGTGCAGGACAGAGAGCACAGGCAGGATGCACAACCTTCCCACAACTCTTTTGCCTGATTTCCAAAGCAGTGTTTAAAAGCCAGAAGCCAGGCTACTTGGTAGTTCCCCATGCAGTTTCACTCTGTTCAGAGAGAGGGGTGGTGACCCCAGACACTGCTATCTTTAGTGTCAACAGGGCCACTGGAGAATGCACTTGTTTCTCAGTCCAAGGAGCTCAGTCTGTACAGCTGTTCTCAATGAACTCCTATATAACAGCCCCTAATAATACCTCGGTTCCCAAAAGCACCATGCTATAAACTCCTGAGCAGTATGAAGACAGATGAAGGAGATGCCACAACGTGAAGCAGAAAGCAACAAAATCACTTTTCTAGTCTCTCCACCACTGATGTGTACAAACAAAAGCAATGACCTCTGCAATTCATATCCACCTCATCTCTGATGCAGAAATACCCATATATCACTCAAAGTCATTTCCTAAAATAAAAATCTGGGCTAAACTGACCAATTAAAGACTCTTAAAAAGTAACACTGGATAAGGCAAAACGTGCAGTCCACGGAATTATTGCCCCAGTGAATAGGGCAGTTATGTTCAGGTCTGAACTGACCACTGTTTTTTCCTTGGTGCTTTTCTCCCTCCTTCATGACTTCTAAACATTGATCGAAGTGTTTTGCTATGGTTACCAAAGCTGAGATACAGGTGGTGCTGAGGTATGTACTTCAGGGGCTAAGAGATACACAGAGACTACTTATCTTCTGCAACTTGTAAAATTTATCAACACCTGTTGGCTAGTTTCCCCCAACAGCAAAAGGGCACAGATAACACTGTTTTGTTTCCTTGCAGGCAGGCTGCTGTTTCATTGCATTTCTACTATCTCAGATCTATTTTATCACTGCCACCATAACCGTGTGCCTGTTGCTGAGGGTGCCAGAGCAGAGGGTGCAGCGCCCACGACTGCCGAACAGCTGTCCTCTCACCTTGCTGCCACAAGCAGAGGCAAGGTGTAGGCAGGGAAAACATGCAAGGAAGGTGGAGCAGAACAGCTTGCAAAGAGGCAGGTTGCTGTGAACAGGGATGGAATGACTGCTGTGCATGAAGGAAAGCCCATTTGAATTACGCATACCCGAGACAAAGGGGAAAATGCTGGTTCTTGCTCAGTAAGCTACCTGCTTTCAGCACCATACTTGCAGTCAGGTTATCCTCCAGCTGTGGACATCTGGCAAAAAAACTAACTTAGTATCAGCTTCCTCCAGTGTGCTTCTAGATAGGGATCAGCCCACTGGAGCTGCTGGTGTAACTCATTTCAACTAGTTTCAGCTAGCTTCTTTCAACACAGACCAACCCAAAGGACGGGGGGAATCATGTAAGGAATGACTTTTAACAAAATGGCCTTTACATGTGGGTACCCTGCTAGGAAAAAGTGAAGATCAGCTGCAGTGCACACTGGGAGTGCAGCCCTATCTGGAAAAAAAAATGCCATCTTAGCTTATCACCTCCCTCTAGGGTAACAAAACTACCTATGGATATGATTCAGGAGCAATGTCATTATGAAAAACTCAACATCCCAACACGCTCAACCATTAGGAACGAAGCTTGTACCATTATGTGCTACCCTGAATTATTACAATTCATGCAAATTAATACCACTTCTGATTGTAATAATTTCAGATAAACAAATATGCAGGTTGCATTGAGACACAGGAAGGACTTGAAATTTGACATTTCTATGCATCATCATAAGAAATCAAGGGTCAGGGTTAAGGGATTGCTATGGATAACCAGCTTTTAGTTTCACAAAATGTTATCAGCAAGTAGTCTTTAGAGAGGTTCTGTATATACTCCTCCTTATCACACAGCTATGCAAAAAAACCACCTATGCTGCTCTGGTGATTACTTTCATTTGTCCAGTTGTCCTCATATGGCTTATCTATTAATAGGAAACTGTCCAGAAAGATGCTACTTAACCTTTTATAACAAATTCTACCTTAGTGCACACTGGCTGTTCCTTCTGCCTTTGTTTTCTTTTTAAGCCAGAAGGAATTTTTCCCAGCTCTATCTTAAAACCAGTAGAAAAGAGAAAAATCTCATTTATGAGTGTACATACATATAGGTTTTACAGTAGAGAAGTCATACACAATACTGTGGACTGCAAACCATTTTATTTTACTTGCTCCTTTACTATTATGTTAAGAAAGATCGAGACTGGATTATATTCCAGACTGGTGCTATGTAATGAAATTTTAGCATATATGTTTCATTTAACTTTCCATGAAGAACACAGACAGTATCACAGCCTAACAAACTACAGAAGCCTGCATTCCTGACACATTTCACAACTATGATGGCTCATTCCCTCCCACTCCATTTTTCATGGACCTATAAAAACTTGGCTATATGACATGCAAATTTTTCAGCTGTAATTTGTTTTTTTTAAAAACAAACAAAATTGTGATTACAGTGCATGAAAACACATGCACATAGTTAACATCAATTTACCTAGCCTCCAAGAGAAAGGCCACCGAACAGTGCACAAACCTTAAAGCTAATACCAGAATAAGGTTGTGAATATCCCCAGTTACTAGGAACTAAAGAAGGTAATGTTAAAATTTCATTTCATATAAGTAATTTTTCTTCTTCTCAAAGAGTATCTTAGTACAGAGGAAAACACAAGCTGAATCAAGCAGATTTACATGAGGATGGATCAACCTTAAAGTGATTGCAACCATTTTGTACATCATCAGTTTAACTTCATTTCTTGTGATGTAAATAATTTTTAAGGATTGTCAATTATTTGAAAGTTTATGAAATGTAATTCAAACTGCACATGAACAGATCTTTGAAAACTCATACAAAGCATTCCCAAATTCAGGGAATACTGCACACACTGGGCCAGTGCTGGTTCTCAGCACTTTTAAGAAAACAGAGAACGCTGAACAGAACAAATAATCCAGAGTTTGAAATATTTTTACTAAACCTTTTTCATCCATTTGACCATAGATAACTTGGAAAAGTAACAGGGCACTGTGCATGAGCTTCTGAAGCCCCAAAAGGAGTATGACCTTGATTTTTCTCATCAGCATAACTATATTACAATTTTTCTCATCAGCATAACTATATTATTACAAATTCTATACCATCAATTTGGCAATGATACAAGTGGAGATGGCCAAATGAAAAGCAGTAATAGTGCATAACATGTAGTCAGCTAGTAAGAGCTGACTCTCATTCCCAGACTGAAGTTCTGGCTAGAAACTTGCAGTGCCATGCAAATTCTTACATTGCTCTTAACACTGCAGGACTTGAATTTTCATGATTTTTGACATCTCAACAAGATGATATTATTCTCAGATTTTAAAACTAAACTATGCATGTGAATATTGGACATCATACTTCATTGCATATAGAGCAAAAAATCACTTCCAATTGCAATGAACAGCTTCTTTAATTGAAAGTGTCAAAACTACTTTCCTTCTCTGTAAGTGACAAGTTTCAAATCTTTAGCTGAAGTGTGATCTTCCCAGTTTTCTCCCCAGCCTCACTTTCAACAGCAACATGAAGAGAGGGTAATTTTCAAGTTGTCAAACACTAAACTTACTCTAACCCCATTTTCTTAAAACTGGAAAGCAATCCTTTTTTGAAATATAAATTGAAATAAATAATTAGGTTTGTCCTTACCTCGGTAGGGAGACACTTTCCACTACATAAAAGTCTTGCATAAGAACATCTCTGACCGATTTTGATGTAAGGTTTCCTACTGTGTATCCTATTCCCAGCTGGATAAGACCTCTAATAGCTGAGGATGCAGTCTGCACAGAAAGTAAGAAATCAAGCATGAGTTTGCTAAAAACATGTTTCTATTCTTTATCAATTACATTATATGTTAAACTCTTAATTATTTTTGTAATAACAATGCCATGTCATCTTCACCTCCTAGGCTTTAGAGTTACTGCTTTAAGACTTAAAACAAATGCCATGTTGTATCATAACTACAAAAATCAGTCCTCTGGTTGTATACACTGAAACTTTTCCAAAATGCCCCCAAAATTGACATTGTTTTCTAATTCAGACATTTCTGACCTAACTCCTTCAGGAGTTTGAAACAGCATGCATTATCCTCTAGTAAAAAACAGTCACAATTTTTACACAATTGCACATGCATGCCAAGGCATGACAAGCAGGTTGATGGTTTAAATACAGTTTTTGGGTATAAATGTATGTATTAAGTTCTGCTTAACAGTCAGTGCAAGAGGTGAATGAACTGGGAGGGAATCCAAAGAGAGATGAAAGTGGTGTGGAAGAAAAAAATCTCTCTAGACATCTATATGCATAGAGTGAAATGTCTTAAATTCAATGAACAAGGCTTGCAAGGGATAAAAGGGCTCAAAAGGACAGTGCCAAATTGTGATAAGATACTATTTATATGCAAATTGAGACCATCTCTGAAACTTTCTCATGCTGACTACACAAACTTTCTGGACAGATAAAAATATGACAGAACAGAGTCAAAATAAAAAATCAGTCAGGAATAGAATTCTTAAAGAGAGATGTAAGGAGTGAATAAAGAAAACCACTGGCATGGGAAAGAAGTCTATAAGGAAGGAAATATCTTCTTTTGACATGGTGTATTTTCACCAGCTTGAGGATACCATTGTGATGCATGTTTTCAGGTTTCACCTCCCACCCACCAAACAAGAGACTGTAGCAGTGGAGGCAAAGAACAGTGGAAGTTTCATGGTCAGAACTATTCGAACAAAAACATTTCAGGAGTGGGAATTGCATAAGAAAAGGCTCAAGGAGACAAAACTACTCCTGTTATGAGACAAGAGAACAGCATATGAGAACAGCGTATGCTAGAGTGACTGCTTATTTTTAGAAAAGACAGTGTGTAGCTCCTAAATAATTAAGACTGCACATCAAGCAGAACTTGCCCTTGCATAACAGTTCAGAAGAGTCAGTTTGTTGGGAACAAACAACGCCATTCTTAGACTGCTGCTTTGACCATTAAAAAGATTTGGCTCTGTGTCATAAGAAGATTCACATTTTTCTTTCCTTGAAAGGCCTCTATTCATGAATGATTAATGCCCAAAAAAGCAGTAATTATGTAGCTCTGATCAAAACAATACACATACAAATAGGATTTCTGCTTCACATCTGGATGCCCATCTTGTTCAGTGCCACAAAAAAAAAAATAAAAAAAAAAAAAGGCAGGTAAACTGCCAATGTTATTTCAGGAAGATAGATCTGGATCACCCTTAAAGCTCATAAACAATATCTGTAGGATTTCAGCAAATTCAAATGAAGACCTAGTCTTTGGCCTTCTACTAGTATGTTGCAGATCTTACACACATGATTACCTTCTCATTAATTTCCAATCCTATTCAAGACATGTTGTTTAACAGAAAAGCGGTGTTACGAAATAATTTAGGAATAATTTAACAATTGCTTTAAAACAAATTGATAGCAGTTACAGCATGCTAAAGGCAACTGCTGACCCCAAGGTCAGCTGTGAGCAACTATTCCAAGTCAAACCCAGCACAGGCTATGGTCTTACCAAATGAAAAGTTTGGTTTTACGACCCTTAAAATGAAAGCTAAACAAACCCCGGAATTTGTCTGAATACAAACATACACCTGGTTTTGTCCCAGTTTCTTTATTATTATTTTATGATCAGTAGTGGAATCCAAAGAAGGGATAAAAAGGCTCCTCCCTCAAGCCTTAGGGGAAATGGTCTTGATTCACCTGTTTTATGACTACAAAAGTATATTTATTGGAATATAAAAATGTGAATGGAAAAACTGATCTCTTACAAACATTCTTCCTTACTCAGACACTTTTAATTTCCATGAAAACAAAAAAATCTAGTTTTAAGCCTAAGCCCCTTATTGGTTTCAATTCCTCTTGAATACTTTCTCACTGTAGACCAAGCGAAAAATCCAGCCACAAGTGAAATTTTGTGCCACAAGTTCTCTCTTTCAGGACTGGAATCAATTTTTCTTCCTATTAGCCTCATGTGGTGGCATAGAAAGTCCACATATCAGCTGTAACTGTACATTGCCTGTATACAGTGTCTCTTGGATCTTTCAAACTATTATCAACATCTTTTAGAGCTCTAAGAAATTGAAGTATGAGAATAATCAGCAGGACAAACAACTTCAGCTAATTAATTTAAGACTCTGAAACTAATTGCATTTGTATCACATGGTGCACACTGTGACAACTGTCTTTGTTACCTGAAGGGGCACAAGGAAGCAGAAGTTTTATCATCATCTTTTTGATGATTAGGGTACTACTGCCTACTGCACAGGTACTTTGGTGGGTTTTGTACTGACAACAAAGACAAAAACTCACTAACATGTTGCCAGTTTCACATTAAATTACCTTTTATTGCCTCTAATATTGTGGTTCCTAATGTGCCAGGCCGGGATCTATCCTCCCTGGCAACATGTAACTGCATAAACTAGCCAGGGTCTTAGTGACTTACTCTGCTCTGCCTTCCCAAGGCTGCTGTTGAAAATGACAGACCTGCTATTTCCTCTCCAACCCCCAAAATTGGCATCCCTTTAGCAACTTCTCTATTTCCAGCAAACTAGGAACAAACTAACTCATACAGCTACAAGTTGTCAAGCAGGATCAGTTCCCAGATTTATTGAAGTACTAAGGTCAGACACCCAGATGAACTGAGACACCAATCCAGAAAAAAAACCCCAACCAACCAACCAAAATCACTCTACAGCCTCACAGCATAACCAAACTGGATTCTGGATTTTGTCTGTTTTACTTTCTACTGGCTACAGAAGGACAAATGAAGTCTGAATGAGCAAAAAGCCTACCTCCTCAAAATGAATGTGCCACTGGCACATGGGAACATATCTTACTGCACAGTAAATTTATGCTAATTCAATGCTTAGTGCCAAATAGTCAGCAAACTCTGTACTTGGTAGTGGGACTCCGGGATTTACCTCCAAAGCAAGACTTTTACACAAATTCAGGTTAAATTGAATCTTAGGTAGATAGTGAGAAGGAAAGCACAAAACTATATGTTTAAGTATAATGTAAATTACAATTACTGCAGCCATGTAAACTTAGAAAATGTCCACTCCCTGCCCTACTACCCCAGAATGACAATATTTCAAAGCAAGCAGGGACATTTCTCACCCACCTACCACCTGTAAATGGGAACAGACCAAATAAGGGAAAAGAGTTGCATTACAGGAAATTTACAGGGGATAAAGTGCTCCAGAAGTTCCACAGTTTCTAAATTGTTGAAACAATACCTTCATGACAGAATTCTGCTAGACTCAGCTTCACATTGAATATGAATGGGACCATCCTTCTGATTGGTCTGTAGCCAACAGATTAGCAAATAATATTGCAGCAACTTTTGTTATTTTCACCTCAAGCTACAATTTCCCCTCACTTGTGCATCTCATACAATCTCATAAAATCCACCTTTATTATTCTCACATTTTTTATTTTAGTCAGTCTGCCTTGCTGTCCACAACATGAACATACTCGAAGCTTTATTCTTCCTTTTGTCTACTGCCTCTGCAGTTTTATCCATACATATAAAAGCTTAAATTGTCTTCACTCTGATGAAACATGCCTTTGTCTCTTTTTTGACAAAAGTAACAATTTGTATTCTATATATATGTTGTACAGCGTTGCTAAAAGGCCAGATGAAAAATTATGTGCAGCTATAATGCATAGCAACAGGTTACAGGATGAAAATAGAATACAGTAACACAGTTACCTATATGAAATATCTGCATAACCCAAAAATACGCTAGCACTAGATGTGCTGCCTCATGAATGTCTCATCTGCTTTACGTATGGGTCTTCCACTCACTCCACATCACTCTAAGCTGAAATCCTTTTTCAGAGCAGCAAAATATGAGAACTTAAATCCTTTCAAATCAGGTATTAAGTTTATATGTGATCCCATGAATGTACTAACAGGACTGTTTTTCCTACAGATAATCGTATTCAGGCCAGTTCTGTATAATTTAAATTGGTTGTTTTCATAAAAGAAAGGTGTTAATCAGACACACATATTGTATGTAAAGGCAGTTTACCTTCAGATCACAAGAGACCTACTTAACAACTGTGCAAGTTACAGACAAGGGTACTGGAAGAACTGGAAAAGTCTGCTCTTTAAAAAATAACAGAAAAAATTCCAGGGATGATGAAAGTATAGGTACTATATACAATAGTACTGTACTTTATCGTATTACATTCAGAAAGTATATTATACATTGTTCAGCAACTATTTCCACTAGAATGTGATGTTTGTAAATGGCTGGCAAACCTAATTAACCATTGATATGATGGTAAAGGATTGGTTCTGGGTACCTAGCACACAAAGACTTCAGATGTGGTAAACAGTTCATTCTTTTAGTTTTCTTGTATTGTGTCCATACTTATACAGGACTAGTAGTGACAGAAAACATGTCATTTAGCAAACTATGAGCAGATAAGAACTGAGTGGGATGCAAGCTTTGTTTAGGTTTATAGAAGTTCTCCACTACTCTTAATCATGCAGTTATTTAAGTATCAATTGTTCTTTACTAAGTCTTTATGCATTCCCCACAAGCATCTCAGAAAAAATGTAACTCCAGCATTCTTGCTTTCTTTAAGAGTAGACATCCTAGGGATGTCCTTTAGGACTATGTGGGTGCAAATTATGTCCTTGTTTACCTGTTCTCCCTTTTTATAACTCATTTTATCAGTTTGACCTATGAACTTTCTGGGGCAAAGATGGTGATTCTCCCAGAAGACACCTGCCTTATTGCAGGTGCAATAAAGCAATGAAAAAACCCAAACTCTTTCACAGCAAATTCACCTCATTATCCCTCTGGAAGGCAAGATGATGTTTACTTTTTTCCACCCTTTGTACTACTGTCAAGCAGGTTTGAAAATCTGCCTAATGAAATGGAGATACCCAGTTACCAGAGTTCTGTGTAAGAGATGAGGAGAAAAAGCGACCACTGATTAACAGCACTTCACAGCCATGCTTCTTTCAAGGTAGGACTGCACCTGCTGGGAGGGACTCATGGCAGAGAGGTTCATGAAGGACCCTCTCCCATGGGAGGGATCCCATAATGGAACAGGGGAAGGGTGTGAGGAATCCTTCTCCCTGAGGAGGAAGGAGCAGCAGAAAACAATGTGTGAGGAATGCCTCATAAACCCCACTCCCTGTTGAGGTTTGTTGGGGGGAGGAGGTAAAGATATTGGTCCCAGGAAGAAGCGAGGGGTTAGGGTGAGGTTTAAACTCTGGGTTTTGTTTTCTCTTTGCCCTGTTTTGATACGACTAATGATAGATTGATTTTTTCCTCAAGTTGAGTCTGTTTTACCTGTGACCATAATTGGTGAGTGAAACCCTTCTGCTCCTCGACTTCACCCACAAGGTTTCAGGTGGATTTTGTCCTCACCATTCCAAAGTGGGAGAAGGGGAAGTGAGCAGCTGTGTGGTCCTTTGTAACCAGGTGGGTCTAAACCACACAACAGTGGCATACTATACTGCCATAAATGCTAGCATAAATGCTAGATCATTAAACAAGTGCAACTGAAAATACTGGGGTTTTATGGGTTTTACTCATATATAATTGCCTTTCGAAGGTAGTAAAAGTAGTTTTCTTGTAGTTGTTTGAATAATCTTAACAACTCTGTTGCAATGCTCTCTCAGGAAACAAGGTATCCACCCATTAGGTTCTCCCACCTCAACTGCTATCAGAATCTCTTTCTGACCCAAGCTGATTCTGATAATCCCTTCATTTTCCAAAACTGGATTCAGGTGACTCCATGGCTTTTGATTAACTTTTCCACTATTTCAGAACATCTGTGCTGAAGTTTCAGCAGCAGCCGTAAATACAGGTGGTTCTTCTCTCTGTCTCTCCAAGAAAAAGATTGAGACCTGTAACTCTGGTAGCAATGACTGTTCCAGGAAAAAAACACCAGAAACAGTCTTCCAGCATCATTCCAGATGTACAAAGTGCTCCTTAGTCTGCCATAAAAATGTGCATTCATAGCTCCCCTTAGCTATCAAAAGTGCTACGTTGAACTAAATAATGCTGTTCCCAGAAAATCAGTGACAGAAAAATTACAACCAGTATCATCTACTGTTACAACATGCCAATAGGTTTATGCTGCTACCATTCATGCATGCTCCTATATTAAACATATCTTCTCTTAAACAACATTTTTTTAAAAAAACTAAGCAAACGAAAAGTGTACTGTTTGGCAAAGCACAGAGTAGGTGGTAAGGTAGGTTTGTAGCCCAGATGCATTGCCTAAGCATTCAAAGCATTTGGGATCCTTCCATATGAAATTTCTAACAATGGTGTTCATGGCCAGAGGAGTATGTCTTGCAAAGAAGTTCTATCAATCTAGCAAGACTGTATACTTTAAAGATACATTTAAGAAGCTTTCAAATAGTCAGTTCTGCAGTGGTTAGTTCACAAAAGGAATGAAGTATTTTCAAAAACATTGATAAAACATGTTTTACTCACTCCTGTCTTTAGTCTGTTCTGCAATACATTTCATTTTAAAATTTGAATTACCGATATGAATGGAAAAACATGAAATAAAAATGCAGTAAATCTTACTTACCTTTTTATACGTTTTTTCTTTATTTGGCTTCCCAGCAGTAACTTCTCCATTTTCAGTAACAGACGACATCTAACAAAAGAAGCTTAAGTTAGAAATAGTCATTGCTTTAGAAAAGTTTTCAGAAAACATCATACAATGTGTTATCCATTTTTTGCTACATTCAAATATTTCAGAGGACAGCAAGAAACCTAGGTCAGTGACACTTCATGAGAATTTCCCATTTTAAATTTTTTTTCCTCTTTTTCTGGTCACTTGCTTAAAACCACTTTCAGAGGGAGAAAAAGTAAATATTTTGTTTAAAATTATCTCTTTCCCTTTTTATAGGGGCAGTTCAAAATGCACTCTATAATCTGTTTTCCTACTGCATACCAGATTCACTCTTTGTTTTAATTACTGAAATGGCTATATAACTCATGTTTCAGAATGATTGTTACGTGCTTCTCTCTTTGAATCAGCAACATGCTTTCAAGGATACACACCACCTATATTCCTTGCCCCACTTGTTCCTGATTAATTTTTCTTCTACTACCTTTACACACATCTTTAAAACAGCTTAGCTCTAAGACCAGAAGTCCCAGACTGAGTCAGATAGGTGATGCCATCAGAAGAAAAAATAAAGCCCACCTGTGAGCAGGCCACCAATACATATTCAGAACAAGCCACATCTACCAACTTCATCATCTTTTTATCAAAAAGTTGATGAATTCCACTACTGTGATGTCTTCTGGGTTATTAAAGAAGTAATAATTAACACAAGACCTACAGTAACACTAAAAGTTGCAGGTCATGCTATTATTTTCCACCACCCTTTTCCTATGATTACTTCATCAACTCCCACGTATCAACAGCAGTAGATGCAACTTGAGTCACCTGTCAGTGAACTCCCAGTAGTTTCTATATTACCTGACCTTACACTTTAGGGGAGGGCAATGTCTATTGCTGTACAGTGGTAGTGTACTCCTAGGTAAACTCACTAGACCAAACATTTACTGGACCTCAGTGAAATATTTTTTTTGTATTCTTTTTCTTTTTTAAATTAAGTCAGAAATTAAATCCTCTTCCAAAGCAAGCACACGTTTTTTTCTTCTTTACAGTTTCAATAAAATCAATCACACTCGTGCAGTCTTTGAAATTCTGATTTTCCAAGACAGCATTTCTGTAAATACCTCTTCAAAAATCAAATAGGTGAGAGAGGCAAACTGTCCTCTTCTCCTGAATTACTGTGCAAGCACCTTAAATGTCTTCAGTGCAAAATCAGTACCTTCAAGGATCCTATTGGGAATGATTTTCCAGACAGACTAAAACCACAGGACTGCCTCAGGCATATGTCCAGCATACAACTATGATTCTACATGACCCTGTGTTTCTTTTGCCCCACATTAGGATGAAGGTCTGCAGAAAGACACTGCAGTGAAATCCTGCCCCTCCACAGACTGCATGAGAAGACCTTGACCAGTACAGTGATGGGCAAAACTATGAGGCTTCTGAGCCAAATTATCCAGTGGCATGTCTTAGAGGTCCAAGGCCTTTGTCTTTGACACCGTATCTCCTCCAAGGAACAAGGAGACAATTGGCAATGCTGCTTATCAGAGCTGCAAACAAACACTAGATCAAAAATAAACTGCTAAGTTAGAGGTCACTTGGGGCAGACACTCTAAGTGTGGCTGCTCAAGTGAATAAACTAAAAAGCTACAAGGATGTGTTTTAAAACCATTCTAGATTTTGCCAGCACTTTCACAATGGAAGTATACATACCCTTAGGAACAAAAGGATAAGTCATCAGGAGCTGAGAGTGAAGATCAAGCCAGTCATTGTTGTTGTTAACGTTTTCCAGAACCTATTAAAAGAAAAATCTGTTATCACTATGAAATCAGAAATTTACATCTTGCAGAATAGCTTTGGATTTCTTTTTCCTACTGTTCTTTAGCCCATGCAAGAATCCAGCTGTACGTTATGCTATTCAAGAATCACCTTAAATAATTTGATTGCTAATAGGTCATTCCTAAAAAGCTAACAGCGTTAAACAGGATAAAATCACTGCAATCTAATTTCCTTGTGCCCTAGATATTTCACTACTGCAATACCAACAACCCTACAAGAAAACATTTATATATAGCTAATTTTTATAGATGTATGCATGCTCAGGAGTGTTGGATAATTAAATGCTCTCTCTCACAACGAATTAAAAAACTAAATACTAAACCTTATAAGCTACACTTAGTTGGGATAGCCCATAATTTAATTCCACCAAAGCCAAAAATATAAGTAACAGTTTTTAGAACTGTCACAGAGTGACCGTTTTCACCTGAGGACTCCTCACTGAATAGTCATGGATAACAAAAAAAGGGCTCATCTTGCAAGTTTTATGTAGTTGTGGTTACTACCAACATAATTTCTGCAAGTTGTCTTGCTGAGGTGAGCTATGTCATAGGTAAATCGGTTTGACTAAACATACAAGAAAACACTGCATAATCACTCATTATTTGATACCTTTTTAATATCAGCTCTCCCTCCCATCATCACAACTATTTTAAGCTACATCAGTAAAACTATTCCTCAATTTAATTTCTCTACTACACAGGAAGAAAACAAATATAATTTGTTTTTAATTAGTACAAACATCATCTTGTACATATGTAACAATGTATTAAAAAACATATGCCCAGGTCTCCCACTGAAGTTTATTTTCCAGTGATCTGAGAAGTATACATAACACCGCTAAGAAAACTTTTCATAAGAGGTTTCAAAACAGTATTTTCCTGACCGTCAAAGAATATTAATTGCCCCTGAGAAAAACAAAACAAAAAGAAACAATTCTTCGTTAGAAAAATCTCTTCTGACATCACATAACAGCATGTTCCTAACACAGCTGGCTACATTTTTTGTTGCAGCCATCCATGCAATCAACATAGCTTCATCAATAATTTCTTCACTTAGATGTGCATTAGCAGACTCCTACCTGCCAAAAATGCTGCTTAATACCTTTTTCAGCTATATGAACAGTGGAATTGAGTGCACCCCCTGCAAGTTTGCTCATGACACCGAACTGTGTGGTGAAGTCAACACACTGGAGGGAAGGGATGCCACACAGAGGGACCCTGACAAGCTGGAGAAGTGAACTCATCCAAACTGCATGGAGTTCCTCGAGTCCAAACGAAAGGTTCTGCACTTGGGTCAAGGCATGCACGAATACAGGCTGGGAGGGGAAAAAATTGAGGGCAGCCCAGAGGAGAAGGACTTGGGGGTGATGGAGACCAGAAGCTTAACATGAGCCCATTATGTGCTTGCAGAAAAGTCACTGTGTCCTGAGCTGCATCAAAAGAAGCATAGCCAGCTGGTTGAGAGAGTTGATTCTCCCCCTCTACTCTGCTCTTGTGAGGCCCCCCACCTGTAGTATTGTGTCCAATTCCAGAGTCCCCAACATAAGAAGGAGATGGAGATGTTGGAGCAAGACCAGATGAGGTCCACAGAGATGGTCAGAGGGCAGAAGCTCCTCCCTTAAGAGGACAGGCTGAAGAAGCCGAGATTGTTCAGCCTGGAGAAGAGGAGGCTCCAAGGTGACCTTAAAGCATACTTCCAATATCTGAAGGGGGCCTACAAGGAAGCTGGGGTATGACTTTTTGCACCAGCATGCAGCAAGAGGCCAAAGGCCAAGGTTTAAAATTTGGAAGAGAGGAGAATTAGATTAGAGATCAAGAAAAATTTCTTTACTGTGAGGGTGGTAAGCACTGTGACACATTGTCCAAGAAAGTTGTGGCTGCCCCTGCTTGGAAGTGTTCAAGGTCAGGCTGAATGGGGCTTTGAGCAACCTGTCCCAGTGGGAGCTGTTGCTGCCACTGCAGGAGGGTTGCAACTAGATGATCTTTAAGGTTCCCTCCAACCCAAACCATTCTGTGATTCTATGATTTAAAATACGCTATTCAGAAATCTCATTTCAAACACAAGCCATGTAGCTTCTCACTATGACTGCTGCTTTTGTTGTGCCTGGTTTACTTTTTTTTCCCCTAGGTTTTGAGACAGCTTCCCAGCTAGACTCCTGGCAGAGTTCTACAGTGCCTAATAAAAGAATCTTCACTGGAAAGAAAATGCACAGCTATCTTTCCACCTGGCATAATCATTTTAAATATTAAGAGTGAAAAACAAACAAAAAGCAAACCAAAATTACACTGAATTTTTCCATGGCCAAATATTAGAGGGTAAAGGATATAAAGAAGCTTATTATTATGACTGCTTAAGGTTATTAACATACAAATAAAACAGTCTGTTTGGTGCACACTCTTCTTTAGTGGTCTGAAACACACTGGATCTTCAGGGAAGACTTTTTGGTGGGTCTGGTTATTTTTTCGTAAAATGAATGCACTGGGATGAAATACACAATTCCGGAACTGATTCAGAAATTTGGTTTTCACATGCATTTCAGGCAACCTATTTATTAGAGACAGCCACTTTCTAATCCCTGAACAGTTCTCTTCCTCCAGAAAAAAATAAATCCCCCCCCAAATCATACAGAATCTCATATTGAATTCATACCAGAGATATCAGGTCTGCACTAGACAAAAAATGGAGATGATAATATTAATCTGTCCTAAGTACCTGAAGTTTTCAACACAGCTGCAATTTTTATGATGGCAGTTTGTCAGCACAACATGTAAAGATCCTACCAGATATTCCTGTGGCTAAACAGCATTTATAGTATATTACATGAAAAAGAGTCATCAAGTTAAATGTTAGTCCTTGTCGCTCCTTTCTTATGACATGGAAGCAGCATCTTTCATACAATTATGAAAATGAAAGCCATTTCATTTACTGCAAAACTCACTTTTATTAATAAGATCTACCAGGTCACAGTTGTGGTAGTCGTGAAAATATCTCAACAAGTCCCAATTCACTAAAAGGATCTGCAGATCTATAGGGCAACAAGATTCCACCATGCCAACTGATGGAGAGAGCAGTATCTAGACTGCCACACTGCAGCTCCAGTGTCAAACTGGAAATATTCATTATACAACAATGTGGGAAGGAAAAAACCTTCTAAATTAAAAATATTCTACATGTTATTTACCGAATCATTAATGAAAATCTACTCTCAGAGAACCTGTACACTTGTGATCCCCCTCTGCCCTGAATGCCCCAAAAACATTGGTGGTATTCTTGGAGTTATGGGAGAGGAACTGCAAGGTCAAAAGGCATTCCCCTAATTCCTTGGGATGATCAAGACTGGAGCTCTGTCCTCCTTAGGCACTGAATAAACATCTCTTGCAGATGATGCATTTACAAAGCTTACCTCCTGTATGGATTTCTGTCATCTAGCAGCATACATACATCAGCACTGGTTTTGCCTATTAGGCATCATCCCGACTTGTCTATTTTTCCACAAAGCTTGCTGGTACTCTGGACCACTGTCAAATTTAGTTGGCAAATTTTCACCAACCAAAATTCACAATAGCTTCCCCCTTTCCTCTCCAGTAGAACTGAACAGTAAGATTATTTACAAGATCATTTGCAAAGAAGGGGATCAGGACAAAGAAAACATCTTCTGACATGCATACAAATTGCATGCATACATCTTGTTTCCATAGGAAATCAAGCTAAAAATATCAGTGTACTTCTGGGTATCTCTTGCACCAGGAACAGAAGAGACCTCAGAGGCTTTCTGTGTCGAACTACTTCCAGAACACTCAAGAAGCAGCTAAAATGCTAACATCAGGTGAAAAGGGTGACCTAAATTTTTACAACTTTTGCTTTTGTTACATTTTAGCTTACACAGACTTTAAAACAATGTTACTATATTTTTCATGATTTAATGAAGTGCCTGAACAACACCACCTTCAAGAACCTGCAAGCACTGCTCAGCAGTGTGCTAAGGTGCAGATGTAAACAAGTGAAAGGAAGCATAATTTGGCAACACATGAAACATCCTACAGCTTTCTGAGTCACCACAAGTTAACCCTCTCCACAAAAACTTCATGTCAGTGAACAAAAACTAATGTCAGTGAACAATGTTTCTACATGATGGTCTGGACAGCTACACAGTCTTCAAGTAAAAACTGAGGGGTTTTTTGTTGTTTTGGGGTTTTGTTTTGTTTGGTTTTTTTTTTCTTTTTCTTTTAATAGTATCTCAGATGCTGGTCTGTGGAATGGGTTAACTTCTGTATAGCTGAAGTCACATAGCCATCTAATACGAAACATGCCTGTATTAAATAAAACTAAAATAAGAAAAAAACCCCAAAATCGTATTTTAAAAAATCTATTTTTGGTCTATGTGGACAAACAAAGACAAAGGAAAAAAAAAAACAAACAAGCCAACCAAACCAAAAAACTTTATGAACTGTAGAGAGGGAAAAGAGTGAAGAAAAAGAGAATGGTTAGGTCTGCTACCTCAGCAGGTTCCCTCTAACCCCCTATCAGTTATCCAGATACTAAGAATGATTCGAAGTCAAACATTATGGGTGAAATTTGTGATAATGATGTAACAGCTGTCACATTACTGATAAATGGAAGACTGTGGTCTTTCTAATTATTGCTAGGATGAACAGTTTCAGAGGGATCAGCTGCACTGAGCTACAAAATTCAGATCAGAAATTGTATACCCTGTTATGCCTAGAAAGAAAAAAAAAAAAATTCCTAAGGCAACCTTGCTCATATTGTCCAGTTTCATGATCCAATTAGCCTATGAATCTACACACTTTTAAAATTTTGTCTCAAAAATAAGACAGATGCAGAGATCACAGCTGGTATGCAAAGTGATAAATTCATATCTAAAGTAAAACAAACAAACAAACAAAATCTTCTTTCTCATGGTCTTCACAATAATATCAGGACAGCAAAAAAGCTACAGAGAAAACAACAAGTAAGAAGTGCCATTCAGGCTGTACTCCTGGTCTAAATTGCCTCACCTGTTCATTTACCTCCATTTACCTAGCTTCAGAACTCACATCAGATTCAGTGCACTGACAGATCAGATGCCAAGACTCTGATGTTTGATTTTTGCAGTGACTCTCTGTTTCCAGGAATGTGCACAGTATTAACATTTTGTTTAATAAAGCATCAGTAGAAATGCCAGCATTTTCGGGTCACAGGCTGAACGTGAAAAGTAATTTACCAGTTTCATCTGTATTAGAAACTATGTATGTTTATATTGGCATGCTCTGATTTACTTCAGGAAGTGTCAGATAATCTATCTTTCCCCTTCAGCTTTCAGAAGGGAAAGCAAAAAAGGTAGAACAGCAGCAAGTATCACATTGATCAAAGCTCACAAATACTCAGAACACAATCTAATTACCTGGAAAATTCGACCACTTACAGGGGAAATTTGACC
The DNA here is from genome assembly GCA_038090715.1 of Florisuga fusca. NCBI lineage: Eukaryota > Metazoa > Chordata > Aves > Apodiformes > Trochilidae > Florisuga > Florisuga fusca. The sequence goes on along the minus strand of JAAWXA010000006.1, from coordinate 241,644 downwards.
ACTTCCCTTGCCCTCCTATTCCACTTAAGGTGGTACTTGAAGTCCATTAACCTGTTCTCTAAGGTGAAACAGACCACTCTACAGCTGTAATATCCAGAGTCACAGAAAGCCAAAAGAACAGCATAAGCTGCAGCAACAGATTTTATTTTCTATAACAAAATCACACTCTATGACCTGAAAATTATCAGCTGCAAATTTTCAGATGGAAACTTGCTGACAACCATGGAAATAAAACTGCACATTTATTAAAGAAATCAAAGCTTAGTAGTCCTTGGAAACAGAGGATTACTGTCCTCCTACAACAAAACACATCTCTTTGCATTTATAAGATCTGTATTTTTAAAATTTTGCATCTCACATAACTTAAAGTCCTGTAGGAAGAGGTGTGGGGTTTTTTTTCCCATGATTTTCCAAATTTAGAGTTTCCTTCTGATGTATCTTTCCTTCTTAAATGTATCTTATTCCTCTAATGCCTGTTAGTCTATTTAACTTCTATCAACTGCTCTGTCCTCAGATCCTCCCAGAAGCACTGAAGGGTCTCTTACGTCTTTCGTAACACCCACAGTAGAATCAGAGAAAAGTTTCTACTGTACCATAGATGTTGCTCATGTATTAAGAACTATGGGACTTTTCCAAGTCACTGATCCCAGACCAGTAATCAGAAAGAACAAACATTTGATTCCTGACATAATTGACGTCACATTGTGTATTTTGCAGAAACTGCTAACAGACCTTCCTTTTACAAAGTAAATTTGCCTCATTAATTTCTCATTATTTTGTAACAGACTGAAAGCATATGAAGTAGAAAGGCATATTTGTACATAGACAAAGAAGAACTTCTAATTTTCAGAACTGAGATTTCAGGCGCCAACAACATTAACTTTTAGAAGACTAGCAGTCTTTATAGAAAGTCAATTGGTATTACAAATCAATAAAAATTAAGATGGAATTTTCTTTGAAACAAGTTAAAGAGGTAGACATCTGCACACTATATACAACTATATGCAATAGAAGAACAGAGAAGTTGTAATATCACAGTAAAGGGCACAGTTAGAAGACACTGCAGACTGCACTGTCACAGGTCTGCTCCATTAGTTTGGCAGCTTTGACACAGCAATGGTCCTAATGCTACTAACACATACCAGACATTGCACATTGAGACAACACCACTGAAAAATTCATGCTATCCAACCAAATACTGCAGCACGTTTAGAAAAATGGACAATTAAGAAAGCAAAAAGCACAATTAGCGAGAAAATTCTACATTTGCTTTTTGACAGTACAAGCAAAGTGACAAGGATCCCCATAACCTGGTGGTCATAATTTTTGGAAGGAAAGCAAGGCAAGCTGCAACACTTATATAATTGTTAAGATCCAAAGGGAATTAAACAAAGGGGGAAAGGAGTTCAGAGGAAGGGCTACTTATTTTCTAAAGGAATGACACACACAAACAGGGGTGCAAACAAGCCCACCTTGCTGGGTGGGGAATATACAGAAGAGTAATTTGGTCACATCAGCAGCTTCAGTGATCTCAAAATCCATATAGAAATATGCAAGAAATGGAAAACAGATCAAATGGATAAGGCTAAGTATAAAAAGCACCAGTTCTCCATAGGCAACTTGTAAGAGAAGCATCACTGGGAATTACTCACCTCCGTAGAATATTAGCACAAAAACAATCATAGCAAAGTCTGGATAAAGATATGTTGTGGAAACACTGAGCTCACTGCTGCAGTGGATTAGCATGATCTTCATGCCCTTTATGTTTTCTTACTCTAGGTCCTGCAAGTATAACTTCTGTACATATTATACAGCTGCAGAAAGAGTGCAAGAGACTACATTGAAGGATACAGTGGGCAATGCTGGAGATTTTTTTTATAGTTTAGCCAACTCTTTTAATGTACCTGGTACTGTCATGAAAGAACAGAGAGGTCTGGAAACAGTTACAATTCCTCCCAGTTCCAAAGTATTATAGAATCATAGAATGTTAGGGGTTTATACTCCACATTAGTTGCACCAATACTACACCAGTATTTTTAAAAATGCAAGTTCATAAACAATACGTAAACACTACCACAGTCTTCCTCCCCAGGAAGCACTCTGCAAATGACTAGCTGTTTTTCTTTTAAAATAACATGTCTGGAAATATTATGAGAAAATTCAAAATTTTAAACTATCACTACAAGGAAAGGATACGTCTGCACACAAATTAGCTTTGATATACATATATATATATATATATATAAAGTTAGTGAACACTATAAGCATGGGACTTTAAAAAGGAGACAGTTTTCCACTAGCAAGCAGTGGCTGAGCACTTTCTATCAGAGCCATACACAGCCTGACACCACTGACTTTAAAGAGAACAGACCAGAACCTGTAAGCTTTTCCAAGGAATATGGGTGTGAGTTTTCTCACAAATGAAAGCCGTCTTTGAGTTGAGAGGCTTGAATAAGAATATCCTTCCTTTGCACAGAAGCACTCTGAAAAACTATCTTCACCTCTCAATGCATCATTATAAGACAGTTAGAAGCATCATTATGACTAGGTCAGAAAAGTCATACCATATCATCTGTAAGTCAACTAGTCAATTAGTCAGGCCCACACCATAGTTTTCAAAAGGGAAAAATACAGCTTTCAAGTGTTTAGAAAGAAAAAAAGAACACAATCATCAATCCCACTTTCTGCCCAATGCATACTGTTTTAGGAATCATTAACTAGAAAGAAAACAAAATTACAACAAAATATAGTCATTGGTTATAAACATCATATAGTTCTCGTAAACTGAAGTGGAAAACCCCTCCAACTAAACCAACAAGTTCTAACAGGAACAGAGTGTTCTTATAATTGAATGTACATGTGGTAATTCACATTCTGATTTGCCTTACCTGGATTTAATCAGCTGGTATGTATGATTAAATAAATTAAATACTTATTTCAACATACGATTTTGCCAGTTACTGTGATGTTATTTTCTTAGTCCAAAGTGACATAAATCATTATGCTGAACAATACATATATCAAAGTGTATTTACAGAAATTTGCCTTTCAATAGCTGCTGTTAGCAATGTGCACTCATTATACCCTGAACCTCTTGTTCCCAGAACAAGCAGCCTCACAATCTGCTACACGGGACAAAAGGGATACTCATTAATATTTTGGACTAGCCATTAGCTATGCTTTTACTTTGTAGCTGATAAAGAGACTGGTCTTGCAAGTTTTCCTTGCAACACTGCACTATTGTAAAAGCACTGAACTGCAGCCCTGCACTAGTTACTAAGGGCCACCAAATAAACAGAGAGAGAATAACTAAGAAAGACATAAGCCAGTCAGACTGCCCCGTGTGCTTACTCCCCCATCACCATTCTATCAGCAAGGTACCTCTGGCCACAGGACAGAGGTAGCCCCTCCACTGCAGGTGCAACAGAAGGTCACAAAAATGGTGATGTTGGTGTGAATCGCCTTCTCATAGAGCACCGTGTAATCCAAATGTGTGTGAGGCAAGCCCATCAGTATAATGAGCTGATTAAGTGATCAGCTAAAAATCTTTACAGAGGTGCTGTGGCAGGTGTGTTCGTGTGTCTGTGAGTGCAATGCACATGCAAGAACAATAGAGAGGAAGGGCAGACACTGACTGAACGTGCAGTACCACATTTAAAAATGCTGCTGTTAACGAGCAGTCACCAAGAGCAGTCCTGCGTAAAAGCCACAAAAAAATGGACACTGTCCCTACTCCCTTCAAAGCAAATGGCTTTTAGCAGAAAGCACTAGTTTGGAGAGACAGGTATAACCTTGCATTTTTGCTGGAAAAGATGAAGGAGTTGTGAGAGTGATGTGAGAACCTCATAACATGAGGTTATGATGGACAAAGACACACCACCTTGGCCTGGCAGTGGGTGGAAAACCACTCTTCCTTTACAGGAGTAAGGCAGGAGTCCTCCAATGCTTTTCAGTAGATGCTTTGTTTGGGAGTTTCTCTAAATCATTAAAAAATATAGTGAGGGTTTCTAACTAAATAACCCTCAATTACTTGCTCTACCAAACAACTTGCCTGTGTTGGTACACCTGTCTCTGAATAATCTTTCTCCTAACTGGGCTCAGCAGGTCCTAGATTCAGCCAGTGTGGTCACTGCACAGGTTTGGAAGCATCTCCTTCCATACTACCAACTGTAAGGTAAGTTTAAGTGTCACAAATTCAGTTTCCAAGAGTTGACATTTCTCAGGGTTGGTGAAGAACTGCCAGGAAATTAAGGGAGACTCACCAAGAGATTGTGCACAGGTGAACTGTGGAAAGGGAAAGGAGGAACAGGGAGCAACAGAGTCTGGGGCACAAGGGAGCCCAAGTAGAAGGGAAGTACATAATGGGAAATCCATGCATAGGAAAGGCTTTCTGCTTTTGTATATTGTAAACAGGCATTCAGTGCCACTAACTTTGAATAGTTAAAGGATACTCCGGGGAGGTGAAAAAAATTAAGAAGCCAATAAACAGATGATAGTACATAATTAGCTTGTAGGGGGAAAAAAACAACAAAACCAAACTTGATTTTTATGTCCATGACAACACAGGTATTTTTGTCTCAACATACAGAAAGGACAGTTCACTGTGAAATACAGATACATATATTAATCTCACAGAAAAGGCTTGATACATTCAGTCCTGCCCCATTTCCCTTTTGTCAGGTGACTACTAGTTACACAAAATGACATCAATCCGTAGTCAAGACCAGGGATCAAAACAAACCAACCAACCAGCCAGCCAAACCCAAAGTGCTCAGCTGCAGAGAAACCATTGTAACCTGCTCCTGCACTGCAGGAAAGCTTGAGAAGATATACCTGCAAAAGACCATAGGAGGGGGCCTGTGCAAACTAACCAGAACTGGCTCATACAGAAAGAAGCCTTTTAGGGGTCAGCAAACATGAGCAGCTTGCTGCAGTACATCATCTCTGCCTGTATAAAGCTACTGTGAAAAGAAAAGATTGTCCCATCTTGGCCTCATCACACTTAAGATATTTACCACAAACTATTATTAGGAGAACCACAAACTACAAACAGAAATTTAGCTTTCACACCGAAAAAATTACATATGCATACACTTTTTTTTTAATATTTTCCTCTGCCTCTTGGTAGCACCCTGCAGCTGGTGTAACTGTGCGGGATGTGCTTTGTTATTACTCTGAAATGTGAAAGTCCGTGTATAACATTGTGACCCCACACTTTTAAACAGGATAGTCAGACCAGAGGATAGACACAGTTCAGCTAGACAAATAGTTGTCATTTTAGACTGCCAAAACAAGAGAAAAATAAAGTCTTACACATCTCCCTTGAAAAGTTTAGTCTTTTAACTCTCCATGCCTCTAGTAACTATCAAGCCTCCTGATCTTCTTTCAGTAGGGAGTGAAGTATCACTGACTTGAAGGCAACCACTTCATATCCTTTTCTGCTCTTCCTGTTTTAATTAAGACAAATAAACCCAAACCAACCACCATATATATATTTATACACACGTATTTTTTTAACCACTGCACAGTTTGATGCATCTCTGAGGAACACAAAGTATAGCAGTATTTGCAGACAGATGACTAAACTATTAGCCATACGCATAATTTTGGCTAAAATAAAAGCAATCATACTAAGAATGTGGTGCCAACAGTGAGTACAAAATGAGATAATGATTCAGTTCTACAGCTTCATAACTAGATGAAACCTTTACATAAGCAAACAAATATTCTGAAGAATTCAGTAAGAAATTAAACACTATTTCTATTTTTTGTAGTACCTGCTGTCAGTATCTGGAAATATCCTTCTGCACTGTTAAACTTCAGATATTTTGATCTTTAGTAGAAGACAACTGTAAAACATATTTTAAAAACCTTGCCAAGCAACTAAGGTTGCATTACTGTCCACATTTGTGATGACTCTCCAAATGGTGTTATACCATGCAAAACAGAGTCAGACTCTTCTCTATAGCAGAAACTAACATTTGCATGCAGAAAAGTTTATGCTCACTTGTTCACTGTGTGGGAAAATCTGATAGTTACTTTTGGAACCTTTAAGGTAATGGAAGGAGACGAAGAAGCAAGATGTGAACCTGTACTGATCTTGCACAAGTTCTGTGTTACACTGTTCTTCCAAACTGCACAAAGACATGTTTTAGCTCTTTTCCTACCTGCTCCCAGAAGCCACAATTAGCCTCACAGGGATGAGAAGGCACAAACACAATACACCAAAAAAGGCTCACTGGGTGAAGCTGCTTCTGCAACACACTTTTTTGGTTACAGAAAGCTTTTAACGATGGATATCTAGCCCTCACATACCCTTTCTTTTCCTCTGTTGTTTTACTATGCAATACAGGTGACAGATTAAAGAGATGAAAGAATGCAAAGTAGTAAAATGCATAGTAGTGTTCTAAGTCAAATTCAAGTATAAGTACAGGTCCTGAGACAGAAATAAAGGATATCGCTATTGTGATTTACCTGTTTTTACATCTCATGGCCACAATTATAATAAACAGCATCCACACATGAATTTCAGTGCAGCTGTTTATAACCACAGAGGAAGCCCATCTCTTTAATTTTTGCTCAGACATCAACCTGCAGTGCTTGAGGCCTCTGTTCGTGGTCCCAGAGGGGACACCATGCAGAAGCCTGCATTTTTCTCACAGTGCCTCATCTTGGAAATTATGACGTAATTCCTAACTACAAGTATGTCAGTCACCAGGTTTGCTCCTTCATGTGCCCACTAAAATTGTTAGAAGGTGATTTTTTAGAATGCTTTTTTCTATTCAACATCTGGACTGTCTTGTAACTTCCAATGGATCCACACTCCTAAACAATTTCTAGCCACTAAACTATACTAATGCTCTCAGGATAACTTGAAACACGTTTGTTTTTCTGATTTTGCAGCTTATTGTTACACAATTCTTACCAGTAAAACTTGTATTTGACAATGGGGGGAAAAGTACAACATTATTTCCCTAACACTCTACCTCAACTGAAATTTGATAGTGTTTTTGAACATAAAGATAATCCGAAAATACATTCCATGGAGGCTTTTTGTAGAACAAACCATTTTATCACTGTTACACTTGCAACAGAAGTCCAAGAAATGCCTTTAGCACTCATTAAATCAACATAATTTTCATTGTATGCTGCAGTATGTGTCATCCTTTCTGAGCAAGCTTTACCACTACATTCTTACACTCGTAACTTTGGCACTGAACACTTCTCTCAATATAGTTTCCTTCTATCTCTTGAAAGATGCATCTTTACTTCCATAGACCTGTAATATTTGCAAAAATACAATGATGATGCTGAAACTGATAAAGCGAATAATGAATTGTCCACATGCACTCCCTTGAGGTGTTTTCCTGCACAACACTGATAAAATAATTACGAAGAAATTTATGTATCACAAGAGGTGGCTGTCCTGGTTTGAGCCAGGATAAAGGTAATTTTCTGTCTTGTACTTTTGCTTTCAGCTAAGTTTCTTGTAAGTAGCTGCACTTGCTGAAATTAACAGAAGTTTCTCAGACAGTGTCTGCTTCTAGGACTGATAACACTGGATGTTTATAGTTACTGCCAGGCACTGGTATGCAGACTCAAGGACACTGCTCAGCTCTGAGGAAAACATTTTACCCTCCAAAAGGAGTAAAGAGGTCCCACCTGAACCCCTCCTCTGGGGAGGCCCGAGACAAGATAGATGCCAGAACTGACCAAATAGAGTATTCCATCCCATACACGTCATACTCAGTATAAATTTGAGGGATCACGAGGGTCAAACACCTTTTCCTGCTCCTTTCCTGCCCTTCCTGCCTTCCTTCACCGGTTCCCTGTTTGCTTCAGCATCCTGGGAGGATTCCATCCGTTTGTCTGCCTGTGGTCCTGATCTGTGCCAGGCTGAATCTGTGTGTTCCTGCCTCCAGCTCCCGACTGCTCCTGACCCCAGGGTCCAGCCTGGACTTTGCCAGGGCTGCCCTGCAGCCTCCGTGGTGACATGAGAGTTATTGGGGGGAGGGGAGGAGGAACGTGGGATCAATCTTTTCGTGTATATTTGTATATATTTAGTAATTTTTCCTATTTATCATTACTGTTTCATTAAAGTTGTGTAGTTTAGTTTCAAACCCATAAGTCTCTTTCCCTTATTCTCTCTCCTTTCCTTATCAGGGAGGAGAGGGGGATTAATATAAAAATCTGTTTTTCGGTTTAATTGCCGGGCCAGTGTTAAACCGTGACAGATTTATTGGCGCCCAACGTGGGAGTTCCCAAAGGAAGTTACTGGAAACCAGAACTAGATTCCTCGACTGGCATCCAGTAACTTCCTTGAAGTTAACATCTGCAACCTGCAACTTGTGGACCACAGACATGAACTGTGACAACTGCTCCTTGTTTCAAGAATCTGCTACAGTGGCTTAAAAATAAGAGCAAGAATCCTGAAAAAATGTGTTTTCCTTACTTTCTGCCTTAGAAAAATTACTCTAAAGCTTAGCCACTTGCAGAGCCAGGCCCTCTGAAGTGTAAGTATCTGTGTCACAAACTGAAAAAACACCACCTTTACTGGAAACCTGCAGAAGTACATAGAAGGAATAGGAACACCAAAATTAATGCTAAGGAAAAAATAAAGGGGAAATACCTCCTCCTGAAGTGCCACAGTTCAGAGTGGTCTAAAAGGAAAACTACTTGAGTGCTACTATTAGCTGTAATTATAAGGTGATTACATGTTACAGATACATGTGAAACTTACCCTTTAATGAGAAATTCTCACATACTCAGCCATCTACAGTTTCATCTATAAATAAGAAATGGGTCCATCTCTCACAGGAAAGACCCTTCTAGTTAAGATAGCTGAGAACCTAGAGCCCAGGAAGAAAAGATACATTAAATCATGGAAGCACAGCGTCTCTGACATCCTTCATTTCCCTGAAAAAGCATGTCATCACGCTATTGTCACTTTCCTTATTCCTCACCTCTAAAAAATGGAAAGGATATACAATTCCACCTCTGGAAGGACCAGCTGTATTTTAAATGTGTCATTAGCGCTGCCTGTTTTGACCTTTCTTTGGTATAAGCTGGACTGACAAAATCAGAGTGCATTTTGAACACCTCAGAACCATTGAATTCACAGCGGGCAGCTGATTGAACCAACCTGGTCTGCACTGGGACTTCAGCACAATGGTGGACACTCCTGTGAACATTTGTTTAATAAGGAATGGCTTCAAAAATTATATCAGAAACCTTTTTTTTGCCCCCTCTACCATATGTCTATTTGTTAACTCTCCTGGTAAGTTTAAGAACAACTGGCTTATCAGATTTCCCATCTTATTCTGATTTTTCAGATATCCATTTTTGCCTCCTCAGTTCTTTCAGCTGGGCTGCCACTTATGCCACAGACAAGAAAACAAAGAGGGCAGTACACTACCTTTCAAGTTACAGCCTTTGACATGAATGCTGCAGGTGGTTTTTATTTGTCCATTTACATTAAGTACTAGTGGTCCATAAAGAGATCTAATGAATGTCACTGCATTGACTTTTTTTAAGTGGAAAAATCTTGCAGTATCTCGAAGGCACAATTTATATAATTTCCAATTTCAATTTTTGTAATATTCATGAACCTAAAATCAATCAAAGTGATACAGGTAACTGAAGATTATTTCACTGTTCAACTGATGTCCTTGTTTCTAACATTTATTTGATGGGGTATTAGCATCAGCAACTAGAACATTAGGATATGCTGCTGTATCTCTGTACTCTCCAAAGAGATCGAACCACTCAGACTGTATTTCAGAAAAAAATTTTCACCAAACATCAGCAGAGAACAAGTTGTTAGGGGTTTTGGTTTCTAGCCACTGACTACGGAACCACAATTCTGCATATTTTCAAATGTTATTAAAGAGTATGCTACACTTTCTCACACTTAGCTGGCAAGAGAGCTTAATTCTTTTTCCCCCTACCAAAAACTCTCTAGGCTTAAACACCAGCATATGCAAGCACCTGAGGCACACCCTTTGCTCACTGTGCTTCATAGCTACAAACACCTGAAAAGAGAATGCTTACCGATTTCGTGCCTACATAGCAAAAGACTATTAATGCTCCAACTATGTGACTTGAAAGTATTTTTCAATTCCAGTGTCGAGTTGCACAGAAGTACATACGAATTACAACTTGCTGTTCACAAGCTCTTTTGAGTTACATTTTAAAGGAAGCCCAAAATTTCCTTCTAGCAGTTGGACAAGTAGCAAGACAGCCATGTGTATGAAAACAGACACCTAAGCAACCTGTGAAATGTCTGTGTTCAAAACTATGAAATCATTCAAGATGTTTTGACCCTGTAGGACCTGAGCACAAGACGAGGGAGGAACAGCATGCTGAATGAGTCTTACATTTTCAAAGAAAATGTTGCTTGAAATTAGCTCCTTAGCTGCCCATTTTCCCCTTCATCATATAATTCAAGACAGAAAAAACCTCTACCATGAGTATTCCCAAATTTAATGTCATCATTTCCACTTTACTAGAAACTTAAAAAAAAAGCTTACTTTTAAGATTATGGGTATATGGGGCAGACTTTTGAAAACAAATAAGACCATATGCTTTTCATCTCTGTAAAGGCAAGTATGAAGCCACAATTAGGTGTATTAGGTTGAAAGGAAATACACTGTTAACCCTACCTGAGTCCAGAAAGTTCCTCCAGGAGTAAGCTGGAGAATGTTTTTATAAGTGCATATATAATTTCTATGTATATTTTATATACTGTCTACATTCTATATTAAGTATTAAACAATTTTGTTAGATTAAAACAATGTTAAACATATATTGTACATATACACACATAGAGATAAAGGGTTATAAAATACAATTTGTTGCTAACACACAGTGAAAAACTGCCAAATATCCTCACAGAACTGTGAAATGTAAAAGTACTTTGTTCCTATATGGCCCTTTTATACTAAAAACTTATTTTTACTTAAAAGTAGTATCTAAAGGGCTAGGAAACTAACATTTTTTTAACTACACAATGAAGATACATTCTTACATATAAGAAGATATGTTTGTACAGCATGTGAAATGTAAAGAATATCAATGCAACTATTTTACTATATTTACTAAAATCACTGCATAATATAAATTATACATCAGTGAATAGCAGGCTGCCTCTCCAATATTCTAGGTGATATTGGAAGTCTGTGATTTTTCATGAAAAGGAATTGATTTCAACTTAGTTTTACACTGTACTCAAAATAATTTCCAATTTTATTGTCTGGCAATTCAACACAGTATTAGATTTGACTGACTCTTGGCTTTCTATCTTTATCACATTTTAAACTATATATATCGCAACTATAGCAACTAAGCAGACAAGTTACTTTAAGTCCTTGCTTAGCTGAACTTCTTGTCAATTAGTGGCATTCCTAGGCCATATTGCTGCCACATAGGTAATACTAAACGAGCACTGAAAGCAAAAATCAAGATTTTTAATGCTGTTGCCACTGCAACAAAGTTTAAACCTAAACTGTCAGAGATTCATCACTAGTACGATTTCTGCAAGTGGAAAAATTAAGTCTCATTTTCACTACTTACCCCCAAGAACCACTTCATAAGCACATTTATTTATAAGTTTGGGGGCTTGAAGTAACCTGGTCAAGTGGGAGGTATCCCTGCCGATGCAGGGTGGTTGGAACTAGATGATCTTTAAGGTCCCCTTCAACCCAAACTATTCTACAATTCATATAATTTGTGATGCTCTATCACAATATTACAGTGTTGGAAACCTGGAGAAAAATGTTTACGTTTCAACACAGAAGTTAAAATCCTGAATACAACTTAAGATCCCTGTAACTAGGACCTAAGTTTCAAGATAAATTCTTTCTGCTATTTAAAAATCAAAACAGCAGCCAAAAAAAGTATCCTAAGCCACCTTTTGTCTTTAAGTCAACTTTTATGACTTGTACTTCTCATCATGCATTTTATAATAATTTGCAGGCATAGTAAAGCAAAGCTAAAATTCTTCTACTAATGTAATGCTGTGACAAAAAAATAAAATAAAAATCCCAAAACAAAACAACTTATAAACCATTTCCTACCACAGTCTGTTATTATACATCTAGCTTCAGCTAAAGGCAGTTGAAGCTGACACCTGAATTTTAACCTCTAGTTTAAGTATTCCATACAAACAATCTACAAACAAACTCAAGATTTGTTTTAGCTAATGTTGCTATCATGGTATTACATCTTTTAATCAGACATACACCAGACACTAAAAAAAAAAAAAGAGACATTTAGAGAAGACTGTAATTAAAAAAATCAAGAATGAACAAATAAATTAGAAGACTGAGGGAATTTCATATGAATTTGTTAGCTGCATAAATTCAACTCAAAATTCTATGAAATCTGTGCAAAAAACATGTGAATAGATCAGTTAATTTCAGATTAAAATAATCTGAACATAAAGTTTTCAGACTTCATGTCTTCTACAAGCACCTCCCAAACAAGGGGAAACCCCCTGGAGTTTTGCAAAGGGCTATGAACTGCTTGACACCACTTCCAATGCCTCCCTCATCACAAAGTCAGCCTGGCACACAGATGCAGTCATAAATAGGCAAGACTCAGCTCACATAAGAGCTGCTACCATGCCATACGTGGAAAAATATCTAAACAGATTTTATCATAACTGCTGTGATACATATTTGTGAAACAAACCACTCCAGTGCTTTGGCAGCCTGCCTTAGGGGGGAAAAAATAGCAGTTGGTAGTATGTCCCTTTTGAGAGGCAAATTTACAGTCAAAGTCAGGTTATGACCTGATAATATATGTTGCTATTTAAAATAATGAAGTTAAGCAACCTAGCTTCAATATAGTTAGTACAGATTATTTTTTTTAGTACAATCCATGCTAACTGCCTTCATCTAATGAAAAGATGTCTGTACACTAGCCTTTTTATTTTTTTCACAGAACATTTAATTACTCAAACACAATCTGATGCGAGATGAATGCAATGCTATCCTTCACTGTATAATATCACACAGTGACCAAAGAAATCAGGCAGTCCTTCAGACACAGGTCAATGAATTTCACAATACATTTAGAAGTTAGACACAGACCCAAAAAGTTCAACACAGACCCAAACCTGCCAGAGATGATATAGATGCATCAGTAGCTTGTGGCACTGTATTACATATACCACAGATGCATGTCTCCTCACTATAGGCCATCTGCATTAACAATGCACTGATATCCCCCCCCTGCCATCTGTGCCCAGATCATTGTGCCACCAGGCTGACTTAGGGCACTGGGAAGGCTGCCACTGGCATGACTGCTAGAGAGAGCCAGAAAAGTTCTTTGCCCACATAAAAGAAATGTGGGCAAATACGGAAAAACTGTGGCCAGACAGAAGCCCCACTTCAATCTTCACATCAGAGCACACACCTACTCCTAGCAGTGGCTTCCCTTCTTCACCCAAAGAACACTCAAACTCAGATCTCATCTCTTCATCTACTGCAGGTGTTGGAGGCAGAGGCTGTGCAGCAAACTAACCAAGGGAACACCAACACTGGGACTGCATGAGAGGGTCTTGGTACCACAAGTGTAGGACCACAATTCAAGTGCTGAGGTGGAAAGCAGTAATTCTGAATTACAGTCTCTGCAATGCGTATGCACAGGCTGGGTGGAGTAAAGTGCTAAAGGTAACTGCACTTAGTTACTGTGCAGATGTTCACCACTGCTTACTAGTTAATGATGGATCTCCACACACGATCACACAGCAGCTTAAAAAAAGTATCATTCTTGCATCACAAATAAAATTCAAGCACCAAAACGATGAGGTAGGACACTCACAACACACAACTGCTATAAGGCTGCAATGAAGTCACATTCTGATAAGGGAACTTTCTTGAACAGGTCCAAAGATGAGTTCTGCAGCAAACATCTACTGCAGGGATCCTTACACAACTTTTCCTTGAGACACTGAGGGTACCACTCTGACTATCAGCTCAACACATCCATCTTGGGATGCATTTGCCACCCTGTAGAGTTCCTGTTACCCCTGTGACATAAACCACATGAAGCAGAAAGGAGCTGGGTAGGTTGAAACCCTGAACTGACTTTCCAAAATAAACTCAGAAGTCAGTTACACGCAAGGCATGCTCTGTTTGAACTTGAATACAAAAGAATTCAGAACTCAAAGGAATCCAGCTAACTCTGGGAACTGGAGTATCCAGAGACAGAACAGACCACAGATTTTTCCTGTCTAAACAACATTTCTAACCATTCACATAGTAAGAAAATACTGTTAAAGTACAAACTTTATATCTGTTTCTGAAACAGATATAAAAACTTCCTGTCTTGGTTTTGCAAGGTACATTAATCTTAGAACACATTCAGTCTTCCCACAGTAAGCACAGCATCTTTTAAAATTAAGAGTGACCCAAGTGCATGTTACAGACACACCTTTACAACCAAACCTATAGAGAAATGGGAAAAGTAAGAGTACTAACTAGCAAAGAATAATTAGTTTAGTGGATTGCTATTGGAAAGAGCAAGTTGATTGATAAATTCAGCTGCTAACAAAAGGCAATAATCCCAGTTTGAGAAACTGTAACTCTGAAGAGTCACTTGAGAATGTGTTACTTCTTTTATACTGAAGCTTCATATGCTTGCTCTTGGCTAATTATAGGTCAAAAGGAAAGCCTTTGCTCACATCATAACAACAACAACAGCAGGAACCACCGCCTTCACTGCAGGCTGTATAGTCTGGAGTGAATACTCAGTATTCACACACTGCTCAAAAGCTCTGTTTTTGCTACTCTGCTACAAACACAAAGCCAAACAACATGGACAGTCCTAGGTGGGGTCTGTCAGCATCAACACTCAAAACTCCAGTCTAAGTGTCTGTAAAGCACATGACAAAGGTCCCACCCAGCTATACACCAACACACAACAAAACCTGATATGTTCTCTAGCACAATAGTAACCTAAAGAAAGAGAAGTAACCTTGTAAACCCTAAACAAAGGCATGGCACAGCCTTACAAAATATCCTGTCTAGCTTGGCACTGTCATCTTTCTTGGCTATTTTGCATAGCACGCTGAATCTGCCGTTTAACATATGCAGACAATTAAAATATTTCTCCACAGACAGGCAAAAATTAGTTGTCCATGTTCTACATAATTCTAGACAGACAGCTTGGGACTGAACAAAGATGACAGTTTAAATACTCCAAGACTTAATTAAAGTTTTGAGGGTTAATGAGTAGGACGCTCCTCCTAATGCTGGAGTTCTCTTTTTTTCAAATGCTGAAGTGTAAGACTTTGAGTAAAGCATCCTTAAGAATACATTTCAGATGTAAAGCAGTACATAGAATCATTGAATCCATAGATCCACATGATCCATCTTAAAAAAAAAAAAAAAAAAAAAAAAAAGAAATTAAATATTAATTTAACAGTCAACATTTCAGCAGGCATTCCTACATAAATCAAAGAAAATCAATTTTCAATCCATATGGCCATTTAAGAAGTCCTTCTGACTTCTTACTATGGATTATCGACAAGGTCTGAAACTCTTCTCAGAATCTCTATCACTAAAACTTTTCCTAAATTCATTTGTTTTGCCTAGTTACAGTAGAATTTTAGAAGGTATCTTAAAAGGTATTTTAAGAAGTATCTTAAAATTACACAGGTATTTGTGTTTCAATTGTATGTCCTTCTGATACCATAGTTGGATTCCATTATCTGTACACCAAGCAATAATATTCCCTGTGGCTTTCTGACTAGAAATCAGATATCTGTCAAACTGCCTCGTTGACAATATCATCTCTGCTCACCACACTGAGATGACTGAAGATGAAAGCAGCCCCCGTTGTACCACATACCCATATGTGATCACCAACACACATTTCAGCAGAAGTCTAGCAACTAGAGAAAAAGTGATCAAGACTATGATCCCTGCTCACCCACATTCCCAGTAGTTTGAAACTCTTTCTAGTGTAAAGACCAGCAAAGCCCCAAAACAAAGCAAGGTTCCAATTTAGGTTTCCATTGCCTCTCAGAAATATATAACGATGTGCTTTCCACTTACAATACTTTCCTGTGCTTCTATAGTGAGCTGTGAATAGCTGGCAAAAGGTTTATAATGCAAACAAAACCTGATAACATGAAATGTACAAGCATCACTATTTAATGAGATGATTTGTTACATCATCATGTTTGTATTAGAAACAAAACCAGAAGCTGTGGGCTCCCATGAAAAGGTGTTCTGTTTCCCAGCCAAAAAACTCTTCATAATACTTCCTTTGTTTCTGTGTTTAACAAAGTGGGACATTTGGTAGGACATCTCTCTTCTCTCCCAGGACCTTTCACTACCACTCTGAATGTGTAAGCTTCCCTTCCTCAAAGTGTGTGCGAGACTGAGTGGTGAATAAAGGATTAAAGTACCAATCCCTCTAAGGCTTCTGTGTGTGCCTGCCTTCTTGCACTGCAATATTACCTTACAGAATTATCCATACCAACTTCCTCATTACTCAATATCAAGCAAAGACACCAGTTTTGGCAGAATGTGGGTACTGAAGTCGGACATCAGGGTATGCTCCTCCTAGCAATGTAAGCCACATGAGCCTGTTTGTTTTTTTTTCCAGACTACTTACCAAGAGCTCTGAACACAAGACCATCCAGAGCCAGAATACTTTAGCTTCATCCCTCTGCAGCCTGGTGCCCAGGAGCTGGGTGGGCTAGGTGAGAGGCAGTCTCCACACCACACAAATCGGGACCACCCCCTCAGCTCTCTGAACAGACTGGTAAAATGCATCACAAGGACAAGTGGAGGAGATCCTAATCTGCACCTGCAGGTGTGGAACTGGTGATTGTGCTTTGCACTAAGAAGAGAGTATAGGTGAAATAATCTTTACTTTGACTTGAAACAAAACACTACACTGCATGGGAACCTTTCCACCAGCTAAGAAAGTAAACTTTCACCCCTCCATCCCCAAGTAAAGCTCTCTCAATATGGTCAGACATACTTAAGAAAAAAGACTGAACAGGATTACTCATTGCCTTTGTAGTATCTTTTTAGAATTATACATATAAAAATATTTGTTTATTCAAACCGATTAGGTCACAAGCCCTCACAAATCTGTAAAACATGAGTGAAACTTAAAGACCAAACTCTGTAATGCATCCCTTACTTGTGCTCTGAATGTCAAACTTAACACTAAAGTAACTTTGAATAATAAGGTGATCAAAAAACCCCAGAAGTTCAGTGTTCTTACCTGAGATGGTCTTGGTTCCATTCCAGAGGTTAAAAAAAAAGTCACTATGTTATTGTTATCAACAATTAGTTGGCAAGCCAACTACATACCACTGCACATGTACACCTACCTACTGAGGAGGAAGCCAATTGCCACACCACAAACCTGGGCATAGTCTCATACAAATACTGCATTATGCTCAGCCAAGACTTTAATTAGGTACAGAGGAAAAGAACACTTGCAGAACCTTTCGAGGCAGAAAGTTACCCTAGCAGCATACAGGGAATCTCAGAATCTTCCCCTTCAGTTCAACCATCCTCTTATGATTTGCATGTATAGCACTAGCCCATGAATTTCTAAACTCCTTTTTAATAATCCTACAACCTTATGACTTGGGTTAGGAAAGGCATGTAATCATGCAGACAGCTATGCTGACCCAAAATAATTTTCATGGATATTCTAATTGGAGATAAGCAGCAGTGGTGGCTGCAATGTATTTTTAAGTGACTCAAATAAAAACTTGGCTGCTCCCCATTCCTCTTTGTTATGAGTGTTTAAGATGTTTTACCAACAGCTGAGTTTGTTGGGAGGAAAAAAAGCAAACACATTTCCTAGATTTTGTAAGCAAACAAGTTACAAACTGCCCTCTAAATCACAGTAGAAACCTTTTTAAGCTAAAACCCCATTAAGACTATTTGACACACAGCCTGTGACCCTACTACTGATTCAAAAATCAGCACCTGTAAGCCACCCACAGTTCAAGATATGCTATCTCATCCTCTTCACAAACTCAAAAAACCCCAACCATATATTTGGGGAAGAAACAGTCTGTAACAAATCCAAGAGAAAACATTTATCTGTTTTCATGGTTTTGAGGCTAATGACAGGAGAACTCACAAAAGTTTAAGTAACTAAATGGAAGTGCCATTCCAGCACTGGGAAACCATTCTACGCACATCAGTCAGGAAGAACAGCAAACTAACACAGGATAGAGGCTACAAGCTCCGGAACAGACCTGGGATTCCCATCAGCTTGCCAGGCTTGGTACCTCCCTGCTTGCCTTGCTACTGCTGCTGGGACTACTTATACTGAGACATGAAGAGTGCTAGGCACACCTCTGCTACAATTAAGCTATCATTTAGCTGCATGGATGTATCCTCTGGCATTTATCTGAGTCACACCAGCACCAAGGCCAAGAACTTCTCATGAAAACAAACTCAGTGGTAGAAAAAAACCAAATTACTTTCTCAAACAGAAAGGAACAGGAAGTTCTGGGTACAAAACAGCCCAAGGAGAATCCGGTCCATTGACTCCCCGTGCAGACACAGGTCTGCCCTGGGGCTTTGCTACGCTATAGCTTGCAGGAACAAGAAAAGCCCTAACAGGCACAGAAAGTGAGATTCAGACGAGCATGCAGACTGGGAGGGAACAAGAGCTGCTGCAAACAATGAACAAGTTTCTCTCTCTTGACTAGATTACATAAATGCCAACAACAATCTGACTTAGTATGTTCTCGAGAGCAAAAACAGCCAACAGTTCTCACCCTGCTAATTCCACTCCCATTCTGCCTCTCCACTGACATTCACACACTCCCCACAGCACAACCCCACGAATGGCTGTACTTGCTAACTGCACCAGTCACAAACTCAGTTGAAAACCATCTGCCCTCCACACAAATTTCTTTTGTTCCTGCGAAGTTATTTTCACCCCGCATCATTTCAGCGATCTGATATTATCACAAAGCCTCACTAAGAGTTGTGCAACCACAGTCAAAGAAGTGGCAAACTGCCACAAACAGCTGTAGTATTCTAAATCAGCTTTGGTGATGATTTTGGTGGTTTGGTGTTTATAGCTTCCCACTAAATTGCACTGCTCATCAAGCTGTAAGCTTAAATGCTAGCAGCTTCCTTCAGTTCAAATGGCAGGGCTATGTTTCTGGAGTTGTGAACAAGACGTAGTACAGCCAATGTAAAGTACAACACTGTTTCTAAATGTTTTAAGTGTCTGTAATCAACCCATCTTTGTATTTGATCAGAATTATGTTTCATACAATTCTGACCATAAACTAACAGCTCTAGTAAAAGGACACCAAGACAGGCTTCACAGTTTATACCTTCAAATGCCAGAGAAGTGCTACTCTAAGTTTGTACAGAGACAAAACAAGCCAAGTGGAACCTTATCTCAGATCCCTTGTAATTTTTTCAATTTTTTCATAGGAAAAGTTCTATGATTCACAGTAAAGTGGTCTCCAGTAAGAGAGGATAAAAATCACCTTATTAACATTGGGCCATGACGTGCAGACACATACTTGTCACACACCACTGGATGTATCTCAGCTGCAGGGTGTGTAATCTGTGTGTTCCCTGGTCTCAAATAGATGTTTTAAAAGGTATATTGCTATGTACAGAATTTGAAATACTGCAGTAACAAGGATCATATACAAAACAGAGGGTACCAAACAAAGGGAACCAGCCAGATTAGCTAAAAGAGCTAGCAATAAAAGTGAGCAGACTAAATAGTTATCATCCAGCACCTGATTTACTAGACAGGTGCATCCGATGACTGTGCACGTATGCAGCATCACACAAGCTTTACAAGGGATTTACTTTGTGAGTATGGTGTAGATCATAGGTGTAACATACTGAGTGAACTAGTGCTAGCTTACTAGTACTTTTAGTTTTAAAAATCTCCTATTTCAAAACACAAAACACATGCACATCTGGAGAAAGGTGAAAATACAAATGCACTGGCAACACCTACAAATTTCCCCTACTTTACTGATCACAAATAAAACAGCTAGTTTTACAGCAAGGAGGAAAAAAAACAACAAAATAAACAAATGGTAAAATGGTTGATATTGTACCTTGCAACAGGCTGATAAGGTTTCTTAGTTCTCACAACTGGAGAATGGAACAAAGAGGGAAGGTAAAAGACTGGATTTTCAGCTCACTGAGGGAAGACTTGAAGTTTCATCCCCACAGAGAAGGAGGAAAAGCTCTTTCTGGACCGCACAAATGTGAAGATTAAGACAAGAAGAGTTACCTCATAACCACAGCAGTACTCTGCAGTGACTAATCAGACATCTGATCTAATTAGGGAAAGTAAAATTTGGAGTATCAGTGGAGTGGTTCACAACAAGCTGGTACAATACTAAACATTCAAACACGTTACATCTAGAACATGAAGAATGGTCTGAGCTGTACCCAATGCTGGATGGCAAAGAAGGCATGAGGACCTAATTCCCAGATAAAACTATCAGTAAAACTTCATTGAGAAAAGCATTTAATTGCATTTAACGTGCAGAATTTCATACTCAGTTCTAAGCAGTATGGGGTTTTGAACATTACAGCATACACCAAACTGCTTGTCCCTCCACTTTAAGCACACATTTTATTTACCCTGATTAGTGAAGTTTGTTTTTTTCAGCTTGCACAGTATACAAATTTCAACTACAGCACCATATAATTACCAACAGTAACCAAGATAACCACACTGAACCCCAGCAAGTATACATTCTCTGATCATTGTGCAAGGGAAAAACATAGGCAGGCTCTCAGGGACTACCCGCACAGCACCGTACCCTGCAGGGTGCTGAAAACTGCAGAGGAACTGTGCCAGCTCTTATCTCCCCTTAAAAGCAAATGAGGGCTGGAGGGGGAGAAGGGAAGGCAGCGCTTTGCCAAGTGCTGCTGCCTGGGTCCTAAGGAAACGCTGCTGCCAACCTTAACCCTGAAGTAGCTGAGAAAGCCAGCACACTTAACCTGCCTTGGTTACACAGATCAAAAGCACACAGTGTAGACACGGTGCACATGGAGCTGCAAGAATCAGCGAGCATGTTCCCAACACTTCATGGCCCACATTAGGCAAGCCATAAAGCAAGTGGATGGGGTTTTTTTTACAGCCCGTTCTGCTGGTGTCAAAAGCAAAATCAGAAATCCTTTAGCTACTTACAGGCTAAATAAGAAACACAGCTGTAAAAAAATCAACACCATCCCACAAAAATGCACTATTACAGCAAGCCATGTAAGCATATGCTTATTTTTACGCACATTTCAGTTCTCCCGATATCAACAGAACCTAAACACATAGCTAAAGATTGCAAACAGCCCCAAACAAGCACTAAGTGAACTCGGCGAGACCTCCTGCTGTTTTTAATGGCTTAAGGATCAATTCCTAAACTTAGAATACGACTTGGCACTCCCTATCTTATCTAGTTGAGGAAGAATACAAAAAAAGACGTGAAATACTGGAAAATAAAGAGAACGAAGAGAAACTCTTCTACAGTTTTTACACATTTTATTTTCCCCTCAAGCTATAATTACCAGAAACCTTTGAGAGCAAAACAGGTTTAAACCTGTGTGTTCAATTTTGGTTTTTGTTAATCAATTTTGAGATCACTACAAGGCAAAGATGTACATTAAAGATGGGAGAAAGTATCCGGGTGGAGGAAGAGATGGGAAAAATTAAGAACTTTTTCTTAATGGGGCTTAGGTTCTGTAAGAGCCAGAGTAACTGCTACATTAAGCATTTGCCAGACTACATACATGTTGTCTGCTTTGAAATTTTGAGAAGCCATTTAAAGAACTTTATTAAAAAGCATCTCTGCAGAGGATAAGCATCAAATAAATTTATGTTGAGACAGAAAAAAACCCTGGATGCTATAATATACATTCACTAATCCTCAAACTGCCAATGCTCCTTATGTTAGGCTTACATTAATTTTGATCTGAGCTCTTCACCTTACATGAGCCAAAGGTTGGGTCAAAATATTTACATAAATACATTAACTCTAACAACACAGAAGAGACAAACCCACTGTTTCTTCACCTTAACCAATACCCTTTTAGAAGCAACATGAAACAAGTATATTTACATTTCCTTTGTGATACTTAACATACCAGCCGCACAAAGTTTTTCTAAAGCACTTACCAGAGCTCCATTTTAAGGAAGACTCATTAAAAAGGAGGGGAGAAAGAAAACAAACATAACAACCCCACGACACCGATCAAGAGAAAAAACTCCTACCATCACCTAAGCGGCGTATTGGAAACATTAGCACTTTGGGAAAGCCACTTCCTAAGGTACTAAGAGGTATATTTATTCCTTAAAGATCTTACTGCTGTCGGAAGCTTTTCGTCAAAATCAGCATCTTGGACAGAAACCTCCCGTTCCCAGCTGCGCCGGGGGCAGCAGCGCGGAGAGGAGCAGCCGGAGCTCCGCGGGGATGGGCTCAGCGCACCTGAACCCGCGCCCTCAGCCCCAGCCCAGCTCAGGCGGCAACAGACAGCGCCCAAGGCACCCAGGAGCCCACCCTTCACAATCGTTGTTGCTTTGGGTTGCTTTATTTTGCTTGAAAAAGCTACGGCCCCATAATGAAGAAAGGTCCAAGTCCGTGGAAGTTCAAAGAAAATTCCCCCCAAACCAAACAAACACAGAAAGCCCAGAAATTAGACGCGTTTTCTGTCACTCCTTCGGGCTGCAGCCGGCACGGTGCAGGCAGGGCAGCCCGGAGGGAACCGGGTCGAGCCGCCCAGCCCAGTTCAGCNGCCAGGAGGTCGGAGGCGGGATGGGTCTCCTGCTGTGAGTCGTTCTTGCCTGAACCGGTCATCGGGTGGATTGGCGTTTTTCTGGCCCTGGCAGCTGCCCCTCGCCATTTCCTGGCTCTAGCCCCGTGTTCGCAGACAATGTGGGGCGCAGGAGGTTTCGTGAAGCACCGTGGGAGCCCCGAGCGTCTGAGCGGCTTGGGGCTCGGGGTTCCCGGGAGAGACGGATGGAGGTGTCCTGGTGGCGGTGCATTTAAGCGTGACAGACCCTTTTTGGCAAGAGGTGTTTTTCCTCGGTGGCCAGATGGGCATTTAGGGCCAAACCTGTTAGCCCAGACCAATGGGTCACCGTCTGGTGCATGGTCGCTTCCTTCCATCGTTTTGTTTCTCCAGGGCTGCGCTCGGTCACTGGAGGTGGGCTCTAAGATGAAACTACTCTCAGATAAAACTACTTTTGGGCTGGCCACCAGGGAACATGCATGCCCTGAGCAGGACAGCGCTGCAGCGGCTACATGCCCGCCTCCCCTTCCCCCCCTCTCTGTGCTGAGAAGGCAAAAAATCCAAGTTGACTGCCCCAACATCGTGCACTCTCCATGATCAGTTTTTGCAGGGTAGGAGGATGAGGACTGTGAGGAAGACTAAATCAGTGTAGATGAATGATGTAGAAAGAAAGCTGGGAAAACAAATGTGTAAAGATTCCCTGCTGACAAAAATGAGAGACTTGGAAGGACCTCATCCACAGCACAGCTGAATATCCAGGGAATATCTCTTCTACAGAGGCCTGAGCTCTGCCTGAGGAGCAGGATACAGCTGGGGCTGTACTGCTGCTGCATGACCCAAAGCTGCACAGGTGTCTGTGTCTGCTTGATGCTTGAGAATGACTATAAACCCCTAATGTCTGCTCAGGGCCTTTTTATTCCTGGTAGAATAGTCTGTTCCCGGGGTAACACAAGTTGAGTGTGTAATAGCTGTGCTTTTATAGCTTTAATTAAGCTGACTCATGCACATTGAATTCCAAGTGCAAAAGGAACTATTGTATGTGTGCATGTGCTAAAGAAAAGAAATCACATAGTGCTTCAACGTCCTACCCCATTTTGTTCTATTTTGTTCAAGGTCTTACTTCCTTCTCTTTGTGTTGGCCGTGGTATTTATAACAAATTATAGCAGAGCAACTACAATCCAGGTGCAATAGTCACACCAGTTAAATGGTGATTGCAAGAGAGAAATCTCTGATACATTAACTTCTCGTGTCATCCTTTGATCCTTCAATTTCTGGTTTCCTTAACAGTAGTCGTAGAGTGGCTCATATACACTGCAGTCAGATGCCTCCTTCTCTGGAGATAATAAAAACCTGCCTGGATGCAGTCCTGTGTAATGTGCTCCAGGTGATCCTGCTTTAGTCGGAGAGTTGGGCCAGATGATTTCTAGAGGTCCCTTCTGACTCTGACAAGTCTGACTCTGTGATACCAGTGCCACTGATTATATGCAGCAAGCAGGAAACACCATGTCTCGGGCCTAAGAAGAAGAGCAGGCAGAACCCCTGATACCACTTCCTCCAAGAAAGCATCCTTAGAGAGTTTCCTTCTTTGCTCTTTATTGTGCTGAACCAAATGCACACCCGAATGTTTTTTTCCACTCTTGCATCACTCAGTAACAGTGCTATGTGATGTAAGAAAACAGTTGATGACAAGTTGTGAGCCACTGACTATTCTCCTCACACTGTGAGGAGGCTAAGTGCCCAGGGGTCTGACATCAGTATTCTGCACAGATACACGAAAACCAACCTGGTAGGAGTTGCCACTAGCTGTAGTAGTAGATCACTTCTTGTGATCTAACTTTCTGCAAGTATTTTGATAGATTGCACTGCACTGAATTCCATGCTAACACTTTATGCTGTATACATTATATGAGTTAGCAAGGTAACTGCAGAAAATATGGAGTCGTACGTGGTACGGCAACACATTTTTCTTACTCCTATTACAATTTTTTGATGAGATCAATAGTGATATTTATGTAGAGGACATTTATGTTCATGGCTTCAAAATATTCAGACATCTCACTGCCTATCTATATCTTCCACAAAATATGAGAGATGAGGGAAACTATTATTTATTTGGTTTTATAAATGGGTGATTGAAGACATGTATTGACAACACACTAAAATAAGTTTTAAGACTCAAGAGTTCCAAATCAAAGTGTTGAAGTAGAGTGATGTGGTAAAAACTCAATTTGCTGATTCAGACCCGCTCAGGCAGTTTGTATGAATTAGATTTATGCTGATAAGTTTTTTTTACCTTTCCTCCCTCAGCAGTTTACATTCTCGAGTGTGTGGGGAGAACTATAATTCTGCCTGAGGCAGAACAAGTTTATCCTACTGGAGACTCAGTGCTGCACAGGTCCAGGAAGAATTTTGCTGCAGTGATCGGTAGTTGCAGCTGGATCATTTTGCCAATGCAGAATATTTAACAAGAAAGAAATTAAGACAGGTTTTCTAGAAATCTGAAAATGCAATAGGGAACAACTTAAATCCTTCTGAGTAGCAAACTGTAACAGCCCTTTGCATCAGAAGCCTTCCTCTAGATCATGACTTGTGCAGTAATAAAAACTCATCATGCTGTTTTAAGACAGTTTTTTTTTTTTTTTTCTAGAATTGTACACTATAGAGCATTCTATTTCTCCTCTTAATTAAAATAAGCAGTTTTCTTCCCTCTCCTATGTCCTTCTTCCACCATGTCTTTTAAGGTACTATTAAAAATCAACCCAGGCTGTTTTCCAGTTTTACTGATTTGGTATATATGAAAATATTAATATATTAAAATAATTTTGAGCATGCTAATTTAAAGGAAATTAAAATTTGTCTCATATTTGTGTGAATATTCAAGGACAGTTTCTTCTTTTTGTCTACTAATTGCAGTTATCATAGACTTACTATATTCTTACATACTGTCAATATATGATCTATGGCATATCATCATGTTAACACTAAACCTGAATTTTGCTTGCTGAAAATGAGGGCAGAAGATTAGGCCTTATAAAAGGGCCCCCAATGCTTTTAAGAATGCAGACCTTTTCAGTAGGGATTACCTAGGTTTCTGATGGCTTATTTCAGAAGTGCTTAAGTCTTTGGTATCTACGAACTGATTACTCATGTCCCCTCCCATTCTTAAATTTTTTTTCCCTTTTTTTTTCTTTTTGTCTCCTCAAACAGCAGAGATAAATGAGCAGAACTAGTCACTCAGCTCTACTAATTGGAGAGCTCTTTGAACACTCACATGAGCCATGGTAATTCAGACAACATTAATCTACAGGTTGGCAGATCAGTCATATTCATTCCTTCCTTAGGACAAAACTGCAGTCTCTGTAACACGGATATTATTATTCTGAAAATAAAAGGTGCACTTTCCTGGAACCAATGAAATATGTCTCCTCCCTGAAGTGCTTTCTGCAGTCCAGCCACATTTACAAAGAAATGTACAGTCCTCACCCATGGCTATATCCTTGCATTTTTCCTGGTCAGTGACCAGTTCTGCAAGAAGCTGGTTTTCTTTGGTTGTTCTTGTAATTATAAAGAGCACAGAGCACGCATGTATGGTGTGGACAACATAAAGACATGACTTGCAGCCTGAATGGTGCCATTATTTCCTGGTTTTTGTGAAGAGGAGTAGATAATCCAAACCAGGTCCACAGAGAAAATTGCATGTGAGAGAAAACAGGTTGTAAAAACTTTTCTGAAAGTTAAAGAGAGGGAAGTGAGTTAAAATGCCAGCACTATTAACCAGAAAGCATGGAGAATTCTGTCAGTTAACTAAGTTTTTTGCCCCATGTTTACTTGAGCTCTCCTAGCTGTTGAAAATTAGAGGATAGTGACTCTGTTCCCCAGTTCAGGACATGTATCTGAAATGATCTAATGCCTAGGAAGAACAGTCATGGAGAAATTCTGGAAGTGTTTTCTCTTCCTGATGATTCTACTGCTTATAGGATATGGATGCAAACTGGTGCAAAATCTTCAAAGGAAGGGAAGAGATTAGTCAACAGTTGCGGTAAATGTCTGAACATTTTTTTCAGTAGTCTTCTAGTGTAATGCTTTTGAAAACAACATTCCCAAACTGCAGAAATGTCATTTTAGATAAAGAGATGATTTGAACTCTCAATTTTAATGAAGTGTCAGACCTAAAGTGAGGCTGCATTTTTAAAGTTTTTATATGTTCACTAATGATACACTCAGGAATTTACCATAAGCTGTGTTATTTGAGTATAGGAATTCTTCTTCATATCTGTGGCCATCTGGAAAATTAAAATTCCATTTCAATACAAATTTATATAAATATTTTCATCTTTAAATTCTACAAAAGCAATAATTCTACAAAACAAATTAAAATTCAGGTACTAGGCTGCAGCTAGCTGCAAGACTTCTGATGTTTGTATCTTCCTCCTTTTCAAAGCTATGCCTTCTCTTTCAGATACTGAATCAAAGTACATTCTGGTATGGTTGCATGCCTCTGGTTTCTCTGACTATCACTCCACATAGGAAATCTAATGGGAATCTATGGGAAATCTAGTGACAGTGTAGCATCTTCCCTGTAGAGAGTTGATTTCTTCCACACTTGGGGTACTGCCTTCTCTAGTAATGAGCCATTTGTTCTTAAGTCTTTCAGTGTTGTTTTGTGTTTTTTCTTTTTAAAGAGTATTTAGAGAAAAATGTACTCAGGATTCACATCAAGGAATTTAACCATGAGTTGCAGTGTGTTTTCAGTGGGTTTTGGTGCCACTTTACTGATAAAATCTGTCTCTTGGGGTGCTGTGCTCATGAGTGTATAGTTATGCTCAGATACATTGCCGGGGAGGAGAAAATTCCATTTCTCAATGTATTTGGAAGTGCATTACTCATTTACTAGTG
The DNA here is from genome assembly GCA_038090715.1 of Florisuga fusca. Taxonomy (NCBI): domain Eukaryota; kingdom Metazoa; phylum Chordata; class Aves; order Apodiformes; family Trochilidae; genus Florisuga; species Florisuga fusca. Next base: position 213,978 of record JAAWXA010000006.1, on the reverse strand, counting down.
TGATATATTAGTATTTCTGAAAAAGAAATTGCATCTGGCAGAGTTACATGCAAATTTTATTTCACTCATTTCAGAAACTTTTTCAAAGTTTGGGTCATCAGTAATTAGTAACAGGTCAAGAAAACACTTTAAAAAAAATTTATTCCCTGGCTAAACAGGAGCTCTAAACCCTGAGAAGCTTCCTAGGTGGGATGGAGGTACAGACTAAACACCCATGTTTTTTTTCAGGTACATTCCTTTATAACTGCATAGGAACTGAGTTTCAGAGTATTCTCTGTTATAGTATCACAGTATCATATGGAAAACAAAATGCTAGGAGGTACAGGCTAAATCTCACTCCTGTTGCCTTTCTGTAGGGCACAGTGTGCTATGCGAATATAGGGAACCCTGAAGGGAACTCTCTTACCAGATACTATAGAGTTGGCAACTTAGTTAGCCCAAATAAAAGGCAATGCTGTCTTAACTAGGGGTCTAAACCCAAAGTCTTTCAGCACTATTTCTTCTTGCAAATGCAGTGAGAACAAATTAGAAAGGAGAAAAAAGTTGGGGCCAGGCGAGATATATACCTGGTGGTAATATGTCTGACTACTCATCAGCAGTTCTCTTTCACAGTGCAGAGTAATCATGGCATCATGATAAGATGGATTGCGTTTTAAAAGCAAGATACAACAGAGACCATGGCCTTGCAAGCTGCATACATTGTTTACAGCACTTTAAAGAACATTCTGGGTAAAGCCAAGAGTTGATAGAATACATAATCCCTTTGTTCAGAGAAGGTGTCCTCCAAATTCCTTACTATCTTTTCTGACGATGAGCCTTGCCTTATCTTTATTTTTCTGGAAGCAGGCCTTGCCTTGCCTTGCCCCTGTCTTTGGTTGGCCTTGCTTAGTATCATGGGGCCTTGCTTTTTCACAATCTCTCAGGTCTCCCAAATCATCGAGGTGGCTCTCCACAATTTCTAAATGGTGATAATTAAGCAGAACATGACTTTCTGTTGCTGCATGAGGTGCTGCAGTAGACTGTGCGAGCTATCAAGCAAATATTCTGCAGTTAACAAGCTGCTACTTCTGACATGAATAAGCATGAATACTGTGAATTTTGTATTAATGAAAAATGCTAAAACATATTTTTGTAATTAGTTCCAGTCACAAAAGAAGTAACAAAATAATAAACATTACAGAGAAGAAACAAAAGCAGGAGCATGTGAAACAGAAGCTTGTATGATGTTCAGAATTTCTCCTTGGCCTTAAAAGTCCAGCATATTCAGGAGAATTTGTTTTGTGGCAACTGAATCTTCTTGTGACTCCATCCAGTGAAAATGTGGATATATAGTGTATATAATCCTGAAGTTTCTCTCTTGGATTGTAACTGCTTTTAGGAAACAGAAAAGGGATGAATCTTTGTAGCTGTTGCAAGTGGAAGACAAAGCGTTGAAACAAAACCACATTCCCACATGCAGAGCACTGGAAAGTTAATTCTCAGTAGAAATACTTCAAAAGAAGTATCCATACTGGATCTGGTCTGGTCAGGTCAGTGGTTGATAGCAAAATGAAACTAGTCAGTGGCTTTTTCATGTTGAGTCCATTCTCTGAATGTTGAATTTAAGAAACACGTCCTGTCAGTATTTTGGTTTGTCACTTAAAGTAATATTAATAATCAAGAGATGAAATACTTATTACTCTTTCTATTTAAAATGGTTTGCCAGCCTCCGTGTAAGAAGGGGCTTACAAAATACATCTTAAAAGTCTTGCTACTGAATATCAGGCACTGTATAAAAGCTGGAATTCAAGCAGAAAACTTCTTTGCCCAGACAGCTTCAAAGTCCAGTTGCAGTGATCCAGCATGCCTGTTCTTCCCAAAAACAACAAGAACTTGCAGTGATTTAATACTTACTTGGAACGTTATGCCTGAAGTTCAAAAGTGTGTAGCTTTCCACATATAGGATTGCTAAATCTTTAGTTTTATATATATATATGCATATATATATAATCTTTTGGAATGTACTTAACATTATTTTGCATTCTTTAGTATTGCTGATTGTGTCCCCGGAGCTGTAGAGAAACTTTGACTTGCTTAATGTTGAAATAATTTAAAAATATTAGACAGATCAGCTAATATGTAAAAATAGATGTTTTCCTGCTGGAGGGATCTAATTAAGTGTCCTATGTAAAAATCCGTAGGACAAAGTTATTATTATAAGTCCAATATTTAAGTCTATAAAATAAAATAAGTGTGATAGCTGAAAGATGCTTGCCAAGCAATGGAAAACAGGTCATGGTTCTGGTGGGATTTTTCTGAAGTTGTAAGTAATTTTCTTTCTTTTAGGTCCGTGTTTCCATAGGCTGAAACCCCAGATTTGCTTACCCTTAAGTTACTAACAATTGACACAAGTCAATGAGACACAAAGTCTCAGCTTTTCAGGGGACAGCTTTAATACAGTGCATTTCAGAGCATAAACTACTTTTAATCTACTAATCTAAAGTTATTTAATGTATTTTCAGACTATTCAAAATTATTATGTCAATTTATATTTTATTGAACTGCCCCTGTTACTGTGATGTTTTCATGTCTGGCAGTAAATAAGAAGGTATACGTTCCCATGACAAATGAAAATGTCAAAAAAGTTATATGAACCATATTTGTTTAACGAAGTACCTGCAATTCTTCCCACTGTGAATTTAGGTAGTAAATATTTCATCTGTTTGTATTCCCCTGTAAAACATGCTTATGAAGTTTATTTGATTAAATGCAGTCATTATTTAAATATTTTTATGATAGTCCTTTAACACTGGAAGTCAATAAAACCTTGCAATAAACACTCAACTTGAAGGGAAAAAAATACCCATAGTCAGAGCATTTTCATTAAGTTTTATTTATGAGCATTTTGTGTTTCAAAAATTATGAAATAAGCAATGGCTCGACCATAATATTAGTTACTTCACTTTCACAGTGACTGTAAAATTAGTATTCATTTGCAAACTCCTCTTCTTAACTGTGTAAAAATTGCATCACCATGTTAGTTGAAAATATTACTTTTACATATCTATAGTGCAATCTGACATGTTTTGAGTCCAGCAGTTTATCTGATGGATAGAATGTCTTTGGTGGCAGTTCACATTTGGCTCACTGAAAAGTTGCTGGTCGGACTCAACAAAACCTCAAAGCCTTCAAAGATTTTCAGCAAATGTCTGTGGAAGTAGGACTGGACCAATGCTGTATGCCATGGCATTTATTCCAAACCAGAAAGATTTGGAAGGAGTGAAATATTTATTATCTTCTTGGTGGACTTTTTCAGCACATTAGGGATTTGGATCTGCTGCTGTTGAAACATGCAGCCTTTTTATGTTATTTTTCATAGCATTAAGTCCTGAAATAAGGACACTGATTACTATAATCTACAAATGCATTTTCCTCCATTCCCCAGTCCTCTTCTGTGACTAATACATCATCAAATGAGTCTTTGAAGGCTAAATTTACTACATTGTAATTTAAGCTCTCAGCAAGCTTCCATATTACACAATTTCAGGAAAACGTCAGACAAAAATTGTTATTATATGATGTTTAGAACAAAAGGTAGCTGCTGGCTTTACATCAATAGTCAGAAGTAGAAATTCTTATATATTTAGATGTGTCAAAGAACTGTGTACCAGTAGGCCTCTGCCTTAGTTGTATAACTCTAGAGGGTTTAAGTGTTTTGAGTAATTAATTGGTCATTTTAACAGAGCAAAGGGCTAGGAGTTTGTCATACAGTGTCTTTACAGGAAGAATCAGAGTATGTACAGTGCACTCAAGAAGGGACCTCAGGCTGCCCTTCTGTTCCATAAGAGGACCAGTTCTCTGTCATGTTCTTCTATCACCCATCTGCTAGTCATATGTGAAATAGCCAAGGAAATCTGGCCCTAGGGCAATCTTGAAAGCTCACTCAACATGACAAATGTTTTGATGAGCAATTCCTTTAGACATAAGTAAGAGAAGCAATTCTTTTATGCAATTCCTTTAGGCATAATTAGTATTAGGAAAAGTGAAAATGGAAGTAGAAGAAGAAACTGGAAGACAGAAAGATAAAGTAGCATAGGCTTATTGATAGGAAAAATTCAAAGCAGAGTAGGTATCTTTGTCCTTGTTATATGTGGCATAGTGCTTCCAGCCCTCGGCTCCTCAATTGCAGAGAATCTGCGGTATCAGCCTGCTGTTTCGTACCTCCACCACTTGGCAGGCATTAAGTTCAAATTAACATGACAAAGGAAAAAACCCTTTATTTCTGAATGCCTGCTCATATTGTATATCTAACCTTTACCTTGGCTCAGTATAAGAGGTCTGCGTTTAAGAGCTTATATAATTACTTAGTCAGAATCTTAATGCTCCTGATGCTATGTCCTCCCTAGTACAGGGAGAGTTTTATTCCAGCTGCATTTTGAAAGCAAGTGACCTCTCCCAGAATCCCCAACTTAGACCCCCCAGGCCAAGAGCTGCTCTTTCCAAGTTTTTTCTTTTCCATTTCTTTTCCATTTTTCTGCTGAATTTTTTGATTGATGAGGGAAATATGTCTCTATACTTCCATATCTTTTTTCTCTCTTTGTCTTACTTTCTCTCTCTCTCTCTTACTTCCTCTCTCTCTTTCTTTCTCTCTCTCTATCATTTTACAGTATCATAGAGGCTCTTCAGGGGATGACATGTATACAAGGCAAAACAAAGAATTTTTAGATTGATTTTTCAAAAAAGCAGAAGTCAAATTTTCTTTTTTGAAATACTCATAGCACAACCAACGAAGTAAGGAGAAGTTATGTGTTACATTAGGGGACAGAACCTCAAAAAATGTCTTTTTCCCTCTGCTTACCAATATAAACAAAATTAACTCAGCCTAAACTCATGCCCTTTTAATCAGACTGGTGTTTCACTGTCACACGTTGACGTAAACACATAACCATGTGAAAGGGGTAAAAAGAGGCTAAAATTATCACTATTCTAATGATACAGCTCATAAATTACAGTGTTTGGGTATCCTAGGAAACAACTCTGAGCTGTAACTTGTGTCTGATCTTCTTCTCCATCCCTTCTTGTGAGTTAGTAAGCTGCATGGTATATGACTGTGAAGAATACGTCTTTGAAGTGGCCTTCAGAAGAAACTTGCTTGTAGAGGCAACCAGGTGAACACACTCAGGTGTTGCCAGTTAGGAGGAGGAAGGGGTGAGCTCCTGTTAAGCCCACCCATGCCCAATTAGGGCTGGGCCCAACTGCGCGTGAGCAGAACTGGGGGACCAATAAAAGACCCTTCCTACTCCCAACTGGCAACACCTGATTGTGTTCACCTGGTTGCCTCTACACTTGCTGCCTTGGAAAAACAGAAAATATTTATGACAACAAAGGCAGCTTTGAGATACTCAGAGCTTGTATTTCTTCACTCCTTCAGCCTTGGATAAAAGTTTCAAAAGCATCCAATGCCATGTTATATTTCCAAAATGCTCAGTGTAATTGGTACAGAGTAAGTGTACTAGTTGGTACAGAGTGTGGTATTCCTGAAATATTTTGCCTAACGCATTTTCCAATGGAAGTTGTGATTGTCAAATATTAATAAGCAAGGTACTGAATGTCATGAAGGAGAGTATCATCTTTGCTTGTATAGCAAAGCTTTAGCATAGGAGAGCATCATTTTGCTAACACAGAAAGTAAACATCTCTGGGAAATGAACAGAGGAAAATCCACTTTTAATCTGAATATAAGCATAATATAATATCCTCAGGAAAAATAATAATTTTTATCCCAGTCCCAGATTATCAGGTGCAACTTATAAGCAAAGGCTGTGCTACTGGTGAAGTGACATAATTAAAGTATTAATCTGTTTGGAGAGAACATATCTGGGTTGGCACTCTGCTAGTCTGGTTACCTCAATGCAGAGGGACTTCTCAGGAGGCCCTCAAGCTAAGTTCTGTGTGGTAAGATGCCCCTCAGCATCTACTTCACATTTTGATACATTATTACTCTGTTGTTTAAAATATTACATTTAATCAGTTATTTGATTTTAAAATTGGATATTTTGTCTGCTACAGCTTTTGCTATCTCAGGTGGGCCGTTCCTTTTCCCGTGTTGACGGAAGACATGAAGGCACAGACCCCAGTTGCAGTGCACAGTCAGAATCATTTATGGTGTGGTTTGCTACACTTAGATAGTATCCCAATATCTATTGATTGATCTACAATTTACATTTCAAAGTGCTCTTTCTACTAACATAAAACCTTAGCTACCTGTTCCCACTGGAGGCACTTGGTACTAGGACATAACATTGCCCAGATGGCAAATTCCTAAGGTTATTTACAGTTCTTTTTTCTTCTTCAGGGTCAGTGAGTGCCAGGAAATTTGTAACACTCCTCTGTCCCACTGCTCCTCTGCTGTTCTCCTACACTATGTGTCATGGGAAACACAGCCAAGGAACACATAAGGTTTCCTTAGCTGGTGCCATGATCAAAACCATAACCAAGCTACAGGAAAATCATACAGATTTTGGTAACAAGTGCTACTGATTTTCAGAATGTTCCAACATCACAATCATTGTAAAAGGCCTGACATTTCCCCTGTCACATTACTGAAAATAGTTCTGATGTGTAAAAAGCATGCAGGCCTGTGGAGAAACAGGTGAATACCTATTATAGATTAATTTGTTTCAGAGCTGTAGTTGAATTTCCACAGGCTTTATCTTCCTCCATTAAAACCAGTAGGCTTTTTTCTTCCACTTCAAAAAACACAGGACTTAGTCTCTTGTAATATTTTTTTTCTGTCTAATTGCTAAGCTACTTCATGTGTTGAGTAAATCGCTACAATTCTACCATTACCCTTCCTAAGTAATCTGTGGGAATAATTTACAATACCAATTGTTCAGTAAAAAACCATCAGATTAATTGCTGCTGCTTTCTGTTACAGAAGAAAAGAAATATTTCAGATAATGTGATTAATGTGATCGTGGGGGTCATGACTGCTCTTCACCACTGTTATGACAGGAGCATGATTGCTGGGATTCGATTGCTGGAAAGTCAAATTACAAGAATCATGGTGGAGAAGGCTGTTTGGCAGTTTTACAACATGTTGCTATCTTCTCTCTGTCACAGAACAAGACAGTACCTGTAGTGCTATTAGTGTTAAAACAGCCATCACCAGTTAAGGAAGCAGATTATGTGGTTAGCAGACCTGGTCCCCAAAGGACACAAGCAAATGAACCACAAGCCTGGGAGTCATCTGCTTACATGTGGAATACTTCCCAGAGCAGATGGACTGTCTCAAGGAAGGAAAGGAAATTGGCATATGCTTTTTTCACAGTTTCTTTTTAATTGGCATAAACAGTATTTTTATAAACAGAGCTAGACTACAAAGTAGGAAATGGGTAACTTTTGTTAATATTTGGCAAGCCTGTGAATATCAAAAATATGAACAAATAAAAAAGGGAATGAGAATATGATTAAGCTTCAGCAGCAGTTCTGGCTCCCACACTTGCCAGTTTATTTAGCAGTCTCATAGGCTGCTCTGAGATTCTGAAATTGCTGGGGAAAACAAACTGTTTCACAGGCTTTAGAATGAAAAAAACACAAAGGTCTTTGGGCTTCCTATAGAACTACTTCCCTAAGATTCACGGACTGAAGTTCAGGAGTGCTTCTAACCACCAATGGGTCAGGAAAAGTTGTTACTTTGCTCTTTCAATCTCATAGTCCAACAAACAGCAAACCTTTTACAGAGTTATGAGAACAACACATTCACCTCAGTCAGATTAAGAAAACAGTTTCTCAGATGAATAGGGGAGGTAAGGGGGAGATTCACAGCCAATGCAGTATGTAGCTGATGGGGCTGTCCAGAGGTATCTGATGATCACAGAGGATGATCTATAGTGGTTGCCTGTCTGTCCCTGATGCAGGCTGCAGTGAGGTTGTGCCCGTGGCAGGGGTGGTTTAGGAGGAATGTCCCATGCTCTTCCCTCTTCAGGTAGTGCTGCAATTTCAGTAAATAGTCCATCTGCTATCTGAATGCCCTTCTGCTTCATCACAGCTTGAGATCTTTCAGCAAAGAGCATGATACATGGCTTAGCAAGTATTTTTGTTACTCTTATTCTTAGATGTTGCACCTAAAATGTCACTAGTGTGAAGCAAGCACAACATATCACTGAGGTCTACTAAAATGCCACAGAGAATAAGTTAGCTTATTTAAAATACATTTCAAAATAAATAATAAATTTAAAAATAATAAATTATAAAATAATAAAATATGAGAAAAATATTTAAAATAAACTTAAATATAAAATACAACAGTTTCCTAAGATGTTACTTTTGTATGTACACATTACCAACATAAAGAAAGTGTTCCCTGGGAAGCAATTTCCTGCTTAACATGATCTTGCTTCTGTATTTAGCCTGTAGTTTTTAAGTGGTGAGGGGGGGGGATGCAGAGGAGGCATGAGAGAAAGGGAGTGATTTTACTCTGCAAAGGGTTGTGCTTTGCCTTTTTCAAAAGGGCAGTTGATCATCACAAGCAAGGACTATTTAAAAAACCTATGTCTGCATATCTCATCCATTTTCGCAAAACCCAACAAGTGTAAATAATATTCATGTTGCTACTGAGTTTTACAGAAAGGAGCAACCATTGCCAACTTGTCAAACAGAGTAAAATTCTGTACATAGAAGTGAACGTAAATTTTTTTCCACATCTACTGAGACCTTATCTTTTAGCTTATCACACAGAACAAATAGAAATGGAATTTAATTGACGTCACTTCGTGCTAGAATATCAGAAAATATCTGCCTAAGGAACTTTCTGATCTTAATGACTTCTGTGATATCTTATCTAGGGAAGAATTTTCTAGTTACTGACATCATGATCTGAAGCAAAATAAGGGAAAATAAGAAATATATTAGGTCATAAATTCCAATTAAAATTTTAACGTATGAAAGCCAGGAAGATAAGTTTTTTCTTAATAATGCTTTTAAATTAAGGAAAAAGATAATGCTTTTTCCTTAACAAATCTATATAGAAGAAGGTGGTGATCCTATTTGCTGCTTATCAATTAAATCCGTCCTTGTCTGACACTATTTTGAGTATATTCATGTGCTAAAGTAATCAGCCTTTCTGCTGTAAAATGTTCAGTACATTCTTAAAGTTTACAATGGCCCTGAACTTAACATGAGATTTTATTTTGTCATTAACCCTCGTTAGCTCAATTTTTAAATCTGATTGCTTATTCCTGCATGCTGATTGCAGTTCCTCTGCAAAGCCTCTAGTAATAATATAATATATTTAACTTTGTGGAGTGCAAATAACAAAAGAGCTCATATCACCCTCAAAAACCTACACATGATGTCATCTGCTTCAGTGTTTTTATCAGGGAAAGCACTGTGTCTTCATGGTTCAGGCAGTATAGAACCGGGAAGGTATCCTTTGGTTAAGACACAAATCCATGTACTTTGCAGCTTAGTATTACTTAGATTTGCACTGATGTCCTAATAATAATCTTTGTTTTTCTTTTGACTTTTTATTATCAATCACTTTACTGTTTTTAACTGAGAAGCAAAAGTACTAACCTAAGCCTCAGAAAAATCCTGAATGGCTTTCCAGAGTTGGTGGGAAGCCAAGTCGGTCTTGTAACAAAAACAAAACAAAACAAAATAAAACCAACAAAAAAAATTAAGTAGGTTGGAAGGAGATTCAGACCTTTTTCAGTAACATAGAATCATAAACTCTTTGCCATTGGAAGGGTTCTCTGGAGTTTGTCTTGTCCAACCCCCTTGCTCAGGCAGGGTCACCTAGGGCCATTTCCAGATGGCTTCTGATTATCTCCAAGGATACGACTCCATTGTCTCCCTGAGAAATCTGTCATAGTACTCAGTCATCCTTACAATGAAAAACTTTTCTTATGTTCAGAGGGACTCTGCCATGTTTCAGTTTGTCATTGCTTCTTGCCCTGTCACAAAACATCACTGAAAAGAGCCTTGTTCCATATGCTTTACACTCCCCTATTCAGGTATTTATGTACATTTAAGAGATTCCCCTTAAGCTTTCTCTTTTTCAGGTAGTCCCAGTTCTGTCAGTCTTCAGTCTTCAGACACTTGTCCTAGTTGCCATGTCAGTCAAAGATTATTGGTGTGGCCTCACAATGACACCAGCCAGCTCCCTCAGCAATTGCAGGTGCATCCTGTCAGGGTACTTGGTCTTAGGTTAAGCCCAGTTTGCTTAAGTATTCCATAGGTACATTTTCTTGCTCTAGACTTTACCTACAGTCTCTGGTGCCTGGGATTCCTGCCTTGCTAGTAAAGACTAAGGCAAAGAAGGCATGCAGTACTTCATCCTTTACCATGTCCTGTATAACCAGCTACGCTGTCTTATTGAGCAATGGGCCTAAATTTTGCCTGGTCTTCATTTTTTCACCCATGTACTTACAGAAGCCCTTCTTGCTGTCTATGAGATCCTGTCCAGATTAAATCCCATTTAGGCTTTAGCTTATCTGACTTCTTCTCTGGATGTTTAGACAACGTTTCTGTATTCCTCCAAGGCTACCTGTCCTTGCTTCCATCTTCTGTATGCTTCCTTATTTTGTCTGAGTTTGTCCAGGAGCTCCTTTTCCAAACATGGAGGTTTCCTGGCATTTTTGCTTGACTTGCAGTTTCTTGGGATGGACTGCTCTTGATGTTGGAGGTGATCCTTGAATTTCAACCAGCTTTCTTAAGCCCTTCTCTTCAACACTTCATCCCATGGGACTCTTCCCAACAGATCTATGAAGAGGCCAGAGGCCACTTTCTTGAAGTCCAGGGTTAGTCTTGCTGATTACCCTCTTGCCTGCCCTCAGGATCCTGAACTCTACCATCTCATGATCACTGCAGCCAGGGCTGTCTTTGACCTTGACATTCCCAACAAGCCACTTGTTGGTGAAATTGGATCCAGCAGAGCACTTCTTCTTGATGGTTGAACTGATTTCAATTGAGTTGCATTCAAACTGAGCTTTGCTGCTCCTGTCACAGGCAAAGGCAGCCAGTCCCCATCTGACTGTACACACCTTGCTCCCACAGAAATTTAGCTCCTAGGACCAACTGGGCTTACAGGCAACTTTCCAGAAAGCTGTCTTTAAAAGCACTAGTCCAATGACTCCTCAACAACATATAGTAGAAAATAAAGGCAAATAAAGTGAGTAAAAAGGGGGAAGAAGTGTCATTCATCTAACATAGGAGCACATTGTGACTGCAGAATGCAAGAATTATGTATGTGAACAAAAGCAGGATATGTTTTTAAAATTTGCTACTAAAATGGTTAGTTCAGCTGGTGTCATGGTTTAGTGCTGGACCAGCAATTACTCAAATGGCAGATGCTCTCTGTTAACCCCCCTCCCTGATAAAGAAAGGAGAGACAATAAGAAAGAGATGCTTACAGCTTGGAAACTAAATTATACAGCTTTAAAGAAACAGTGATGGTGAAAAGGAAAAATTATTAAATATATATCAATATACACAAAAACAATACCACATTCCTCCTGCCTTTCCCCTGGTAATTCTCACGTCACCACTGAGGCTGCAGGGCAGCCCTGGGAAAGTCCAGGCTGGACTCCTGGAGTCAGCAGCAGTTGGGAGCTGGAGGCAGGAACACACAGATTCAGGCTGGCACGGATCAGGACCACAGGCAGAAGGAACCGTGGAATCCCCCCAGGATGCCAAAGAAGGAAGGAAGGGAACAAAGGCAGGGGCTTGACCCTTGTGATCCCTCAAATTTTTTCTGAGTATGGGATGGAATATTCCTTTTGGTCAATTTTTGTCATCTGTCTTGTCTCTTCCTCCCTAAAGGAAGGTGGCAGGTGTCACCCCTTTCTCTTTCCAGACCATAAGATGTTCCTCAGATCTGAGCAGTACAATCCTGGCTCAAACCAGGACAGCTGGTCTAAGCCTCTTTCATTGGATTTAGGTCTGTTCCCTTGAGAGAGTTCTTAATTGACCAGAAAACCTTTATTAAATTCACTGCTGCTGACTTGGTGACAAAGACATCAAATTTTACAGTACTGCTGAAGCATTACCTACTCTAGCTGTGTAGGGGCCAAGCAAGTACAGCCAGTGAGCAGCTCTTTACTTAAGTGAAAGCAAAGCAGTGTCTGATGCCCAAATCACGTCTATCAAGATACACAGTTGAAGGCCTTTTCCCATCAGGCTGTTAAAAGGCTGCTACTACAGGGGAAAAATTTTAAAAGAAGTGTGACATTTGCATAATTTGTATTATAAATTTGTATTACTTCCTACTCCAGTGGTTATTGGTGTTAAAATAAATTCCCTGCTGAGGCAAGAAATTTATTTATAAAATTTATAAAAGATATTTATAAAGATATTTATAAATATTTATTTATTTATAGAAAAGATATTTATAGAAAAGATTTCCCTCCCCAAATGTTACCGTTGTTAATAATTTCATATCTGTCAAAACTGAACTGACCAGTCTAACTACCAAAAAAATTGTGTTTCTCAAAGTCGGGAAGAAAGTTTATTTTGTGCTTGCAAAAAAAAAAATTTATAAATTTTAGTCTAAATAAAACAAACAACTGACTCTAAAGTAAGTAAAGGAATTGGGAAATGCTACTAATATTCTCGTAAGCCAGACTGGGTTAAAAGGAAGCCTGAATATTGTTTGAGCCCTATGTATGGCTCAGATAAAGAAAACTTCAGACCAGATAATTTAGAGGACAACTTACCTATTCTTGTTAAGATAAATGTGGTGTAAATTAAAAAATGGTATTTCTAATACTGCTTGATTTGCCAAATGCTGTATTACCTGAGACAAAAGATGTTTTCAAGAAGATATGTGAAGGATGAGATTTTATGAAGTGGCTTTACATTATGATTTATGTTTTTTTAACAAATGCAAAAATTCATTCTTTTGCAGCATTAATAGAAATTCAGGTCTACTGGAAGTACTGTATTTGGTTAGATCAGTTTGTCAACTCTGATGAAGAAATGCTTCAGAAACTTCAAAAGGGTATACCAGAATAGACAGATGTTGAACAACCTACAATAAATCACCTTACTCAGAAATCTGACTTGTGCCTCCAAACTGCTAGGGTTCTTGTGCTATATTTTTAATCCTAATTAATCTGGAACTGAGGGTGATCACATTGTTCATATAAATATATAAAATCCACTGAATCTACGGCATTTTCTGGATAACAATTGAAATGTACAAGACAAAGTAAATACATTGCCTGGCAGAAGTACCTGAACCACTTTGTTTCAGTTGTATGTCTGATTTGTCTTTTGACAGAAAAAAATCTCCCTGTCCTTTTCTTCTTGACCTGAAACTAATAGCTTTGCAAAGCTTGTGATGGTTTGTAAGAAACATCTTAGGATGTCACCTATTCCTTCAGCATCTTGTTACAGATAAGAGTGTCTGGAAATAATAACAGTAATTTCATTTAAGGGCACATTACTGTTATTACCAAGAAGTATCAGCCTTAGTATTTCTGCTGTGTTCTGGACACATCTGGCTGTGGTCACTGGTCTATGAATGACTTGGACATGTAAGAGCTGACTAATACCCAGCACACTGGTCACTGACATACAAAAATCCATATTTTGAAAGAGAACATCATAATACTATGAGTACTTTAGTTGCCTCATGGTTTTCAAACAGCATAGGAGTTATTGTATGAAGAGCAGAGAGCATGTATTCCTTCTGTTTCCTCTGTCTTGAATTAGTATGCAGGTGGCTTTGCTTTTCCTCCCCTCCATAGGCAAGCTAAGGCAGAGGCTCAGGCTCTTGGATCACACGCCTCTGTTTCCAGCACATAAAGTCTGCTGAAATATCTGGAGGCAGCAAGAAGATAAATGTAATAATTTAAAAATCAGCTTTCAGAAGGAAGCTAATTTCCTTATTAACGTTGGAAATCTACCCAAACTTGTGTTTTGGGTAAAGACTTTCATCCTTCTAAGGGAGAAAAGATTTCATAGGGCCCAGCAATTCCCTTTAACTTCACGAGAAAGTTCTGTCCTAGCTGTTTCCTGGATGGAAAGGGAGCAGAGTATGAGAAAGAGTGTAGCCATGTATCTTTAATTTCAGTGCATTCAGTATCACAATTACTTGCACCATTTTCTGTAGAAAAATATCGTGTTCTGTCATTGCAGTTTTCAAAAGTAGGCACTTTTTGCTGTCTCCCCGTTTTACCATAGAAATTCTCATGAGTTTTGATGTAACATGAGGAGACAACTTTTTTTGCAGTGTTCTCAATACTTTCTTACACTGCTGTTACATTGCAAAATAAGGAACTATCACGTGTGCACAAAGGGTGTAAGAATACAAACAGTTCTCTAAACACTCTTGGCCTTGTGAGAACAATAGCATTTCTCAAGTGACTGATCTTGTGTATACCTAATTCTTTCTCTTCCTTCTTTCTTTCTTCCTTTCTTCCTTTCTTTCTTTCTTTCTTTCTTTCGTTCTTTCGTTCTTTCGTTCTTTCGTTCTTTCGTTCTTTCTTTCGTTCTTTCTCTCTCTCTCTTTCTTTCTCTTTCTCTCTTTAATTAACCTCATGAAGTTCAGCAAAGGAAAATATAAAGTCCTGCATTCGAGGAAGTGTAACTCCAGGCACCTAGTTCACAGATGTATTCCTCCAGTCAGATCAGATGCCATAGTTAGAAGGTCATGGTGGATTAAGGCAGCAGGTGACATTTTAATCAGAATGTTGAATGCCTAAGACTTTCTGGGTATTTCAAAATATTTTACTAACTTAAAACTACTTGAATGGTGGCAAATTGCTACTCCATCTATGTAGGGAGTTGCTGCTGAGCTGCAATAATACAGGTGTCAAGCTTGGTATCCTATCTTCTCTTTTGGCTTCATATTGCTTCTGAGATGGGCTGCTTTAAGGGAGCTATATGCACTCAGCAGCTGTAAAATGTTAAAGATTGTTAATTATTTTCACTATGTTAATTACCTTTATGCCTCATGTATTGTACATGCAACACCACTCTGTCCTTTTCTGATAGTACCTGTGCCCTTGTGCAAGACGAGAAACACACTGTGTCTGCAGTCACGTGTGTCTAACGAAGGGCTTTAACCTCCCTTCTTATAAACTTCATCAGTTTCAGATTAGGACACTCATTCTAGATGAAAAGATGAGAGAAGGATAATGCTTGAGATGCACACAGTGGCTACAGTGTTTGACAAATCCTCCTGACTTTCTGCCAGTTTGCTGCCCCTCCTCCATTCTCTCTGGCTCACACCTCCTCACCCACCCAAAATACCTTGGAGGGTATTTTTAAGGATGCTGAATATAGAATCTAACTAACAGATGGATTTTTTTCTGTGACTCTCATTGAAAATACTGCAGCTGAAGGAGGCTGTGGTGTTACTACCTTCCTGGTGTTACTGTGTGCAGCATTCAACACAGGAACTGCCAGTGGGGCTTCATTACTCTGCTGTGACCTGTTGTCTCCAGTAAACCCTTCCACTCTCACTGCTGGTCTTAAAGCAGTCTCACACAGGATGCACCCAGCAGGTGCTTTTCAACTGCTTTTCAGAAACAAAGTAATTTTGGAGGGTTGATGGTGCCAGTTTCCTGTTGCCAAGAGAATCATTCTGTGTGCCTCTGGTTCCCTGGCTAGCCCTTGTTCCTGGCTGACCTGCTCCAGCAGTGACAGAAGAGCAGGGAGAAGAGCCAGACACCATAATCCAGATGAGCCACTTTGACTCATTGCACTCCATTTAAATAAGTCCTTTAACTGGAGCTAGACTAGTGACAGGGAGTGGTTTTCTGCTTATGCCTATGGCATCCTGACTTCTAGCACTGCATTGAGAGGGTTTGAGATTAACAGAAAAATGGCATCATCTTGAATTAACACTATGTTGCCATGCTTCTTTGTGGCCCCACTTTGCTTGTCAGTCTGGGTGCAAACTGTCATTGAAAAAGGGTATTATTGGTGGTTGAAAAAGAGTATTATTGGTGGCTGAAAAATGTACTTAGCTGGATGCACGCAGCGAGCAGCCAGAAGCTGCAGAAGCTGCTGAGGAGCCTAGGATGCACAGTGTCCTCCAGACAGAAGCTGCTGGTCAATTCACTGCTCAGGAAGGAGGGACCAACCCCACTGGTTGTCAGGAGCATTTTCTCCTCCTGTCTCTTTCCAGTTGGAAAAGTCTGACCAATTAAACTGAGGACTGTGAAACAGAATTTGAAGCAGGCAAACAGAGAGAGTGCTCAGCCATGACTGATGGCAAGAGTTAATATGGGAAGGTCACATTTGCTTTTCCTGTATGAAAGAATATATATAATATTAATCAGGAATAGGTGTTTTTTAACCCATTTTGAACTTAAATTGTTGTGGTTTTGATAGGCATTCTTTTAAAAAGTGTGTTGTTTTCAAGTGTGTTTTTGAGCCTGGCGGATAACAAAGGACCAAGAGGCCACTCATTCCCCCTCCACCCATACATAATGGTGAGGAGGAAATCCACATAGAACCTTGTGGGTCAGGACAAAGGCTATGGAGTTTTCACTCACCAATTACACTCATGGGCAAAACAGACTTGACTTGGGGAAAAAGCAATTTATCATTAATCAAATCAAAACAGTGCAAAGAGAAAACACAAACCAAAGCTTAAATACCTCACCCCACCCCTCTCTTCTTCCCAAGCCCAAAGTATTTTGTTCTTGGTGACCTGTTGTCTACCTCCTCCACCCCCACGGCACAGAAGGGCAGGGAGTGGGGTTTGCAGTCTGGATGTCACTCTGCCTCTCTTTCCTTTTCAGAGAGTAAGATTCCTTGCAGTCTTTTCCTACTCCAACGTGGGGTCCCTCCCACGGGAGAAAGACCTCCAGGAGCCCCTCCAACGTGAGTGAGTCCTTACAGCAAGGCACAGTCAGTCCCTCAGGAACAAACTGCTCCAGCACGGGTGGCCCACAGAACCACGGACTGCTTCAGGAAGTCCCATCCATGGCTGCAGGTCCGTAACATCTGCTCTGTGATCTTCCCCAGGCTACAGGTCCACAACTGCTCCAACAGGAATCCTTCACGGGTGGCAGGTCCAAAACATCTCTGCTGTGGCCCTTCAGGCTCTCCTCCACCATGATTCTCCATGGGTTGCAGGACTCAGGCTGACATCTCACCACGGGCTGTAGAGAAAAATCTCTGTTCAGGCACCTTCTCCTTCTCCTTCCTCACTGACCTTGGTCGTCCCTCTCTACTGGCATTGCCCTCCTCAGCTGTTCTCTTCCAATGGTGTTATCATTTTGGAAGTTGCTTTTCTTCACCACCCCTTTCTCTTCTGCCCTACTCTTAATCACCAGTGTTTCCCCTTCTTGATTATGTTAATCATCGAGGCCACATCTTTTTTGTTTACTGATGGCCTGAGGTGGGACCATTTTGGAGCAGAAAAAGCAAAGCTACTGACATGAGCCACCCCTGGGGGGCCCCTTCCCTGCAACCAGAACCTTCACCTGATAAACCCCGAACAAACTGAGATTAAAATTAGTTTAATATGGAAAAAACAGATCAGTTTTCATCTTAGTTTAATATGAAAAAAACAGATCAAGGCCATGCTGGGACAAGGTTCTTCCAAGAGACTGGCTAGCCCCAATTACAGAATCAAAAATAGAAATGGATTTAGAAAATAGAAATGAATTTAGAAAATAGAAACAGAAATGGATTGCATCCTTGAGTTGATGAACTTCCAAACATGTACTAGGTAAATTAAAGCCCTTTCATTGTGCTATTCTGAGCCAGTTAAAAAGCATGACTTGCTGATTGCATTGTAGAAGTGAGTAGCAGATCTGGCATGATATGACTGCTTGGGAGAGGAATTGTTTCTTTTCTTGCTGAATTCTCTGGCAGGAGTGGTGAAAGATGATTCTGGTAAAGCTGGAAAAAGTTTGTATTTTAACAACAGAAACCTAAGCCTTGAGGGCAGTCAGGCTCCTTCTGGGACAGTAACCTGAGAAAAAAACAAATTATACTAAATTCAACCTTTCAGAATTTTCCAAATTTTATTTACTACCGGTCCCAATTATTCTGCAAATCCCCCTTTACCTAAGTAAAAACAAATAAATGACAGCATTATTCATATAATCATGAAAAGAAAAGAGAAAAAAGAAAAAAGGAAAAAAAAAAAAAGAAAAAAGGAAGGAAACCATTTATGCATGCATTAATCACGAATTCTGAGTTACTATCTGCGCTGGTTTTCTATCTTGGATTTCATGAATTTCAAAGCTTGGTCTCTCAGTTATTTTAGGTCATCTAATTGCAAGCTTCTTCTGAAAGACTGAAGATTTTGCCTCTGCAATTCTCCGCTCAAGATTTTCTCTGATTTTGTATGATTGAGTACCATATCACAGCTCAATTTTTAAAATTTAAATTCCATTCTCATTTATCCTTCCTCCTTTTTTTTGAAGATCTTTTGTTATTTAATTTTTAGAGCAGAGAAAAATAATTTCAAAATAAACTGCTTTATATCCTCTCATGGTTATGTTTTTACTAGATAAACATATATTTCCTTTTCATTAGAAATCATTAGACCTATGTGGTCCTGTATGACATGAGCAGCATCTTTGTTTTATAATACCTACATTCTTACTGTGCCAAAGTTTTACTGTCAGTTATTGCACAAACAAGCTCTTAGCTTCCTATCTGCATTTTGCTGATGTTGCAGGCTTTAGGGTTGTTGGTATAAAGTATCTAGCTATAATGATTTCATTATATGAATGAATATATGTTCACTATGTTCTCTGATATCACTACTTTTAGAAAGGAAGAAAAAGAAAAGAAACAGTATTGTGGAGATAAAGTAGACAATGTCTCGTAGGCATCTGCAGGCCTCTCTAGCTGACACATTTGCAGCTAACCTCTCTCCATTCAGCAAGATTTAACTACAAAGGAGTGGATTATTCATTGAAGGGGGTGGGTTATTTGTAAAAGGATGTACTGTGTAGAGCCTCCTTATCCAAAGGATTTAAATCACTGTTTTTAACTACCACATCCTGCCTAGATGACACAGTTTTGGTGAAGAAGGAGTTGTATAAACTGCAGGTAATCCAACTCTGTAGCTGCCCCATGTGGGCAGTGTTCATATCAGCAGGGATGGTCACTGCTACTGTGTTCTCTCCTGTTTTGTTAATAATATGCTGCTCCTGTTCTGACTTGGTCTAACTTGGATTCTGATCGTTTCTATGACAGTGTCAACATTTTCTTCCAGAATATAAAAAAAAATTAATGCCAGGGTAAAACTCCTTCAAATATTGGCATACATAGCGATAGATTCTTGTATTTACTTCACTTGTTCTTTGTCATCAACTTTTCAAGATCTATTCAGATTTAACCATACTTCTTTTTCTTTTGTGATACAGTGTAATTTTGTCAGCTTTTCTACAATTTCTGAATTTTCATTCAGTGACGGTTTTGCTGTACAGTATTTGTCTTTCAAATTACTAGGATCAGCAGAACATTTTTCAGTAGTTCATCAGTTTTTACACCATTTATCTCTGGATGATCTTTCTGCCCACTACCTTTATAAAAGTACCCTATAAGTTATTCCAGAGGAACTACAGTACTATGGGACAGAGGACTTTTCAGGCACTTCTGCAGGAGTGTAACACATCTCATGTGTTACAAGTCATGTGTCAACCCTGACTAACACACTTGGGACTGATACTTTCCAGGACTGCTCTAGGTGAAAGAGGGGTTGCTCTTCTCTACTTGAGTGGGTGAGGCAGTGAGAAAGAAAGAAACGGTGTGGGGCTCTTTCTGGATCTCTGCAACAAAGCCCCAACAACAAATGCCTTCATAAACCAGCTCTTTTAATAAAATAGAGTAAAAGGAGGAATAGTGATAGTGAGAAAACTCTAAGTCCTTTCAGGTGCAGGGTGCCTTGCTTTTGTGCAACATCAATTAGAGGGTGATCAGGCATTGGAATGGGCTGCCCTGGGAAGTAGTGGATTCTCTGTCCCCGGAGATATTTAAAAAGAGACTGGATGTGGCACTCAGTGCCATGGTCTGGTAACCGCAGCGGTAGTGGATCAAGGGTTGGACTTGATGATCTCTCAGGTCCCTTCCAACCCAGCCAGTTCTATGATCAGAGGGACCCCTGATGGATCTCCCCCACAGCAAGCTGTGAAGATTCTGTCCTTCCTCCCGTGCTGCACTGAACTTTCTTTCGTGGAACAAACAAGAACATACATCCTTTCCTGACAGGTTGCAGTTACCATCTCCATTGTAACATCACGAGTGTGCAGCACAGGCCAGCACAGGTCACACCTGCAAGTTCATTTATGGCATCTACTCACGTGAACACATCGGCCAACAGACGTGTCTTGCTTAAGAGCACAGACTCCTCAATGTCTTCTGCATTGAGGCTCTCAAAGCAAATGTAGACATACCCTCCATGTGTTTGGGTGACAGCATCACATATTGGTGACAGCAAGAGTATTATAAATACCTGGTTCCTTTTAACAGTGAGAAAATTTTCACCGGTGCTTTTTTTTCTGTTTGATCAGTCGTTGCTTAGAGTGGGAACAAGGCTACATGTAGTGGCAGCTCCTGTTGCTCAAAACCTTCTTGTCTTACCTGAGGTATAGCACAGGGAAGGTAGGAAGTAAATTAGCTTAACAACCAGGAAAAAACATTGCAGCCATTTCCTTTGCTACCTCCTCCCTGCAACGTGAGTTAGTAAGGTCACTATTTTTATCTTCTCTTTCTGATGTTATGGCATAGGTAGAAAACCTTCCTCTCTTGCAGCTTAAAAATTATCAAGGCCTTTTCAGTTTTCTATAAAGAATATAGAGGTGAGGGCTGATGTAGGATAATCCTGAACAAAAGAATGCCTGCCCAGATGCCACATGACACCTACTCTCTTTTCTTCAAGTTTGTATGGCTATTCTGTGCAGTAGAAATATTTAGACTTTTCACTAACAACAATAGGTATGTGAAATGTAGCATCATCATAAATGAGAAATTCTTTTCAGATGTGTGATGGAGTACCTGTGTTTTTCCACTTGCAGATACGGGCTACCAAACTGCTTTTCTTGACATACATGCTTGTGACTAAACTCCAACTACACTTGTTGAAGAAACATGCCTACTAAGTTTGAATACAGGTAATTAAGTGGGTGTAAAACAAATATTTATCTGACTTACTGTTTCTCAAAATCTGTTCATTACTGAGGAAAGTGCACAAAACCTGTGTCCAAACCTGTAGATATTGAAAAAGAGATGGAGTGCCATCTTGTGGGCACCAGAAGAGCATCAAAATTTACTCCAGGAAAAAAGTACCCGTTAAAAAAGTAAGTACTCAAGTATACATTTGCTTATATAAATATTAATCAAAGACATAATTCATTATTAACAGGGGGAATCATATTATGAGCAATATAAATGTACCTGCTTCACGATTTTTTTTTTCTACAGCTGAAATAAACTAAAAGTTCCAAGGTTGAGTGGTGACGTCTACTGTTGTTAGTAATTAAGACACTTAGGCAGCAACCTCAGTATTTGGCTTAACATCGAAGATACTTCCATTACTGAATGTCAATAAAGAAAACTCTTTGTAAGATCTCTCTCCATGCTGTCAAACAGCAGATCAGAACGTATGCAGCAGTAGTGTGTGTAGAACTTCCTTCTTCCACTTTTCCTTCTATATACGTACTACCACAATTCTTTTTTGTTCAGCCGAAGTTACTAAACAGTAATTCTGTCAGTCAGAGTTTCTCAAACTGAAGCAGTGATTTAAAATAAAATATTAGCATTAAGCAGATTGTGGGGACATAGGGTGAGAGAAAAAAGTAGAAAGAGGGCAAATTTGAGGTGAAATTTTAAAAACAATGTTTACCTTATCTTATGAAATAACTAGTGCTCACAGATTAATGAATTGGTAGCATTAAGTATTTTGTGGTGTGATATAATCAGACTCTTAAGACAGTTTCCTGTCTCTGGAATGAATTGGTTATCATCAATTAGGTGCAATTAGGTATGAGCACTTTGACTGCAATTAGGTATGAGCACTTTACTGGTACTTAGGCTGCTTCTTATTATAAAAAAAATAGACAGTTTTCTCTACAGAATTATGAGCAGCACTTTTGTAAGTAGTTATATTGAACTGGCACAGCTAACAACTATGTCTTAGAGAAATAACTGGAAATGTTTGTGAATTCACTTCAATGATTTTGATGAGCTGTCAAGATATCGATACATGCTTTTACATAAACATGTGTAAACACATTATAAGCAGTCCTGAATAAGATGCCCAAAACTTCTTTGGCATATGTGCCACTGACAAACAGACCTGCTTAGTCTGTCTGCTGTGCCTTGGAAACTGAACATGCACACCTGTCTGCTCTCTTGACCGTACACAAATTCATTTTATGTGAGCTGGATAAAGCCCGTAGAAAAGAGAGTATTAATCGAATGGGCATATTAAACTACTGTGGCAACACATCTACAACATCGTGTCTGCCTCACTCCGGAGACATCCCAAAACGACTGACGAGCCTCCGGCACCGGGCCGCCCTGCGCCCCGACCCCGACCCCGACCCCGACCCCGACCCCNCGCCTCGCAGCGCGGGTGGGGCCTCCGGCGAGCGGAGGTGTGAGCGTGGTTGCTGTGGTCTGGGGCTGGTTTGAACTCGGGAGGATCCCAGCTGTCCTGCACGACCGGGATGTTGGCATGAATTGCTCTTCCGTCTGCTAAATCGATTTCTTTCTGTATGCTCGTTTTGTTACTTAGCGCATCTGATGGTGGTCACGGTGATGTGCAAGGTGCTGAAAAGTGATCCTGGGCGTGGTGGTGGTGTGTGATGTGGCACTTTGGTAAAAAGTCCTTTTTCATAAGGTTGTTGGACTTCAGGTTGGGACCAGAAAGGAATCTGGCACTGGGAGTAGCTTTAAGGCGAGGAGTGTAAAACGAATAGTGCAGAGACTGAGTAAAAAACCAAGTTAAGTTCTAAGAAGTACTTAGAAGTACTCTCCAAGGACTGGCAGTTTTGTCCTAACCATTCTATGGACATTTTCAGCACCTTTTGGTCTTTCTGGTAGGAAAATGGTAAAAGAAAATGAACTTAATTACTGTCAGAAATGCTTTCAGTTTTGTTTAAATAAAACCCCAAACAAACATACCCCTCCACCTCAACAAAAAACCCAAAAACAAAAACCCAAGACAAATCCAGTTTAATGGACTGTGTTCATGTTGAAAATTAGTACAGAAATGTTCTTGAAAGTGAGTTGTTTTTTTTCTACTTTAAAATTGAGTGATGATGGGATAGTTGTTTTTTTTTTTTTCCCCAATGTAGGAAGGCATTTGCTGATATAATAATGTCAAAGTCTTGTTTAATATTTTACTTTACTGGAAGAACAAATACTAGACATATTAGTTAATGAACATATTGTCAATAATACATTTAAAGAATAAATCTTACTGATTGTGGTATTCAGCTAAACTCATAGTGGCCTTTGAAAGTTATTTTTTGCCAGTGATTTCAAGTGTGTTTGTGGAAATCATAGTGCCTTAAGAAGGGTGTCATGCTAACAGTATTCTGTAAGTGCCAAGGCATCAAGGTCACTGAAATTGTTGGGTTTCACAAAATACAAGTATATCCAGTTTCACATCCTTTTAAAATAAAGCCTGTGGTGCATTGTAATTGGCTGCCTTCTGAAGTCTATTACTGTTCTGAAGTAGAGTTTGTTAACAGTGTCAGAATAACAATATAAGAATATTTTTCAAAGGTATATAGGTGATAATGCTCTTATTTGGACACTTTGGCATTAAACAATCTCACCTTCTAATAACCTACAGAACATGTGCTTAGCAGATGTTAAACTGCAGCATGCCTTCACATTTAAAACAGTCTGCATCAGTTACCCATGCAGGCTTGGATGGCTAGCTGCATTTCAAATTTGGAGCCTTCCTAGAAACATATGTGGAACCTATATTCACTTGGTATGCTTTTTACTTCAGAAGAGATTCCCTGTGTGTACAAGATAATGTTCTCAAAATCTAACAGAAAATGAAACTAGCTTACTAAAACTCAAAAATAAATTTTCAAATTCAGATTTTTAAATATATAATTTGATACATGTTTATAGTATATATAAATTTTATTAGTTTTTGTGTTAGAATTGTTGCTGATGTGAGTGTATGTTATTTTGTCTTATTTTATTTTCAGTAACTATTATATATTGTGGAAGACACAGAGACTGTCAAACATAGCTTTCCAAATGAACATGGTGAATTAAAATGCTGAAAAGTGTCATTAGTAATGTTTCTACCAAAGTGGCACTAGTGTGAAGTCCAGTTTACTGGAAGTTTTATTGATGAATGAAAATAGTAAAGAGGTGCAAGGAGGAAGAAGGAGCAAATAGAAAGACCTTGAGATCAAAGAAAGCTTCAGAAACAAGAGGGAGAGAAAAAGACAAAAAGTGTGAAGTCTAGTTTGCTGAGATTTTTGCAGCCTCATTTGCCACATATACATTGGGAGGTTGCAGTGAGCCAAAGGAGAAGAAAATTCATGTTCCTTTGACTAGTTGCAGGTGTGTATCTGATAACTGCCTAAATATAATAATCACAAAGCTGCAGTAGGTGAACTTCAAAAGTTTGCTTCAAAAGACTTTGTACCATTTTGATATCTTTGATATTTTGGTAAGTGTTACTCTTAGAAATTGGTGTCTAAGCTATGTGGACATAGTGGTTTGTTTCCTTTCTAATTCTTATTCTGTCCTAGAATTCTAGCAATTCTTGGGCATGGGGGTATGGTTTATTTTGTTTATAATCTTTGGTTTCATCACTTTGTTCTGTAATATTAAGGGTTATTGCCACAATTAAGAGGCTTTTGATAATTACTATATTCTTAGAGTGCTTTCTCTGTGCTGCCTAGGCTCCAAGGGTGCTGCCATGCCTAGCACAGTTAGGTATCTCAGTCCTGTGCAAGACTTTGTAAGGGTGATCACCTAAAAACTTAGACTGATGGAAAAAAGCATTCAGAAGTTGTCAAAAAATATCTAAAATTAAAGTGTATGAAAGCCATTGCCACTCTGAAGATTTTTGTGCTATGTTTAGGACTTCCGGAAACAATGTCCTCAGAATTCTATAGCCTGAAAATATCTTTGTCTGTACATCTTTCAAAATTTTAAACTGATTAGTTCTTTTAGAAGTCAGCTGGCAGGAGCTGGTTCCTCTGTTCTGGTTTGAATGTTTAAACATTCATCTGGGTCAGGGCAAAGGTCCATCTGTTACATCTGAAAATAAATCACCTCTGTATGTTGAAACACATTAATCTGTCTCAGGCCTCTTGGGGAGAACTTCCTCTCATGCTTCCATACTGTTTGTATGTAGGCCTTTACATAACCTCAGTGTAGCATCCCTAAAGTTATATCAGGAAAGAAAGTAATATTTTGTGGTGTTATGAGCATGTCATAAGTCCTGCCTCTTGTCTCCAGTGTGCTTTGGTATTTGTCATGGATTATTCTGTTGTTCTAATAGCACAGCATCCCCACGCTAAAGGCGTGGATTTAAAAGTTACATCCTCTTAAGTTCTTCTGGTTTCTGTTTGACACTCAAACATTATAATTTTCAGGAATCCAGATACTATGTTTTATTATGGGGCTGAAATGAGATTTAACAAAATATCGATTTGCCTTAAAATGTATTTTGTAATGAATGTATTCTAAACAGGGTTAGACATTTTTCCCCTAATATGCTTGTAATTTTTTGAAGGGGGAAGGAAAGCAGAAGAGAAATTATAAACAGAAGGCCCCACTTGCTACTGTGATGGCTAGAGAGCTTGCATCATCTGTTTCTCCAGGCGAGTATTTGAGACCTGTTTAGGTTTTCAAAAGAGATAGAATTTTATAAACATTTCTGACAATGACAGGTAACGAGTAATTACATACCTAACGTAAGATACTGACTTTATATAATGGTCATCTTCTGTAATGAATGGAAATTTAATTTTGCTTTCTTTTTTGTGGATCAGAGTAGCTAAGTGCTTATTATATATTTTTTAGTTCGTTTGGTTAGTTTGCTAGGTTATGATTAGCTTGCTTTCTGTAGTTCTGTGATTTGCCAGTGAAAAAAGGTAGAATTCAGTGCAATGTATACAATAAGATTGGTATTTGGCTTTTTAAAAATTTTACTAATTGATAATAAGATTAGGTTTTTGCATCAGAAAAAAAAAGAACTGAGAAATGCTAGGCGCAGTGCTCGGTGAAAAGAAGGAGGAGAAATACAGAAGAATAATTAGATGAGGATTTTAAGCAGTGATCAGGATGGAGGAACACAGGAAGACTAAGAACTATTAAGTGCAATAGTTTTTAGGTAAGTGTAGCACCTGAACTCTTACTGAAAATAGAAAATACGCTCATCTAGATGTTAAACAGACAATATAAATGAGGAAGAAAGACTTATTTCCCTTTTACTATTCAATTAAATATGTAATATAAACATGCAATATAAACCTGTAAACCAAGGCCCAAAGGGGTCTTGGGCCTCAAGAGACTCAAAATGTAACTCCTGCAGTCTAGTTTCCTTCACTTCCTATCTAGCAGAATTTCAGGGTCTCCAACCTGAAAACTTTTCACTCTTTGCATAAACTCTGTGGAAATAGGGGGGTAAAGAACACAGGTAACCTCCTTTGAAATCAAATTACTGGATTACTTGATATGTTTGTGGGTAGTAAATCTGTGCAAGAGATGTAACTTTTATGTGATCTTTTCGAAAGTTACTGAAAGGGTAATGAGAAAGAGTTCCCTAGGAGAAGGAAAGAGAAAATAAAAGTAATTGATGAAGACTGAAGGGCTTTGGCAACTCCATGGATGAATGAGAGCAGCAAAGAGCGAGCCACAGGGGAAAGAAAGGGTCTTTAGAGGGAAAAAAGCTTGAGATGTGAGTGAGAAAATTTGCCAGTGATAACAAGAGCTTGCAGCTGGTTAAAATAAAGTTAATTAAGGAACATTTGAATGGAAGATATCCCATAGCAGCATTGGGTTTGAAAGATAGTTTTTTCCTATCGATGTATCTCTTAATACTGTGAATGAAGAAGAAAGCAGGAGAAAGAACTGGCTTTGTGACAACTAAGGATTTGTGAAACTGAACAACCATGGATTTTAATTTTTATTTGTCATTTTTCAGGACAGAATATAAAGTGCTTAGACACTAGAAATCCAGAAAAGCAGTCTTTCCTTTGTGTGCTGTGTATATTTTTGACTCATGAGTGATTTCCTTTCGTGCTACTTAACTGTTAACCTTTATTATTCTTGGTCTCCCTGTGAACTCTTAGCGGAGAGTTTTAGTTGTGAACACTGCCAAAATGTTATGGCAGTCACTAGGTTTTGGTCTCCTTGACCACTATTTTGAAACACTCATACCTTATCCTGACTGAATTATTCCATTATTTACTGTTTTACTAAGAAGACTGGTTCACCTTAAAATCAATTAT
The DNA here is from genome assembly GCA_038090715.1 of Florisuga fusca. Classification (NCBI taxonomy): domain Eukaryota; kingdom Metazoa; phylum Chordata; class Aves; order Apodiformes; family Trochilidae; genus Florisuga; species Florisuga fusca. Next base: position 186,581 of record JAAWXA010000006.1, on the reverse strand, counting down.
CTGCCCTTTTGTAAGACATAAGGACATGCCCTATCCATGCTGCTGCAGGCATACTGACACCTCTTAAGAACAGCCTTATCATTTGAGCAGTTATTTGAATCCCTCCTGAAAACCACTGCTTATTTGGTCAGAGGGAACTTAACACTTCTAACAAGTGGTGTCTTAGCTTTGCCCATGCAGTTTTAGTCGTACAAGGAAGACCCCTTCTGGTTTTGCCATCCAGTATCCTTGACTGCATATGGCACACTCTGAAAGCCAGAAGGAAGGTGTCAGACTGTAGAGCAGGAAGAATAAGGAATAAAAGAATATGCAGATGATAACTCAAAATGTGGTTGAACTGTTGTGCCTGCAACAGAAAAAAGAACCTTGTTTTTGCTGTTTGTTTTTTGGGTGTTTTCTGGATGCTTGCTTAGAAATGCAAATTTGCCCCCTACTGCCTTGCACAAATTTAGACATAATTTTAAGGAACAGGTTTTCCAAAATGAATGGTTATTTGCTTTATTTTGTTTGTTTGGTTGGTTTGGATTGGTTTTGGGGTTTGTTTTTTTTTTTTACCATTCAGTTTAACTTCAAAGACAAGAAAATGTTTTCATAAAATGGTGAGGGAATCAGTCTGAGAACCAACAAACAAAATGCTCATTACATCTATCACAGTGGTTTCAAACTGCTCAGGCATATCTAGGATTACACCTCTGAAATCTGAGACTATTTCAGGTGAAAGCAAATCTTTATGGTTGTGTTATAAGCCATTAACAACAATAATAAAGCATGCTGTTAATCCAAAAAAATTTAGAGATCAGGATAATACAGTCTCTCTCTCTCAGTATGACCTTTCAAACTGATTTTTCACTCTTTTATCTCTTTTCTTATTTTTCAGATCTTTACCAGAACAGGACTTGACTTAAGGTGACAGATAACATGCATCTATCCAAAATACCCTAATATCATGTAACTTTTGATAACTATAGTCACTTGTTTTGGCTCTTCTGAATTCACCTGACTTTTAATTCCTCTCTCTTACTGAATGTGCAATGATTAAAAGATTAAAAATAAAAATGTAAGCAATTAACCTCTCCGCAAAACTTCTTTAAACTTACAGACGGAATGATCATGAAGTCTTCAGGAATACTTAACAAAAAAGGTTCCACTGAAAGCACCAAGCCATAAGCATCAGGTATTTTCACACAGTTCCTCTGTAGAAACTAAATGTAATTTATTGATCTATGGTTCTAGAGAAACTTCTTAGAAAACATAAGGGAACTCTGTGAGTGAATTAAACTGGACAAATAACAGCATTTTCAAGACAGTTTTTTGCAAATAATTTATTCTTTCACAACAAAGGACCATAAAGACCATCTTTTTTCTTTAGTATGGTAAATTATATTTCTGTAGTAATAATAAAAAATCACATTGCTGTGTTCCTTTCACTTATGTTACCAAATAAGTGCTAATTATCCCCTTTGCTAGTGTTTGACCATCCTGAGACATTCAAAACAGAAATGGAAAAGCTTCTTGAATGAATGTTCTGTATTCAAATCATTGAGAAGGTAGTTAAAAAGACAAAAGGAGTCCTTGTTTTTTGAGCTTGCTTATAGGCATTATCCCCCTTTGCAGTAAACCCAGAAGTTTGTTCCATACAGTGGAAGATTATTTGACAAACCCCACAGTCAAAGTCATTAATTTAGTTATGTTTCATGCCAACTGTTTACCTAGTAGAGTAGAGTCACAGTCAGAAATCTTAAAAAATCATGTCAGAGATGCATAATTTCACTGGTATGTGTGCTCTAAGATCACAAGGAAGAATGTGCTGGCTTTGAGAAACACAAATGCGCCAGATGATACCAACAATGCAAATCTGGGTAAAGTCAGCAAACTTGCCTGTTCAGTTGTGATTTGCTGCATAACCATAATCACAAAGTAGTGAACTACAGACAACTTATCCCTGTGGCATTCATCAGGTAGATACATACTCCAATCCTGCATACATTTGCACATTTCCAGTAGTGATTGGCAATGTTCTCAAAAAAGTATGTGTGCAAGGTTTGAAGTAGAATTTGTGTTAGTTATAATGCACACAAATACATATGAGGAAAGATTTACTCTCCACACAAATGCATGGTAGCATAACCTCTTTACCACCCTACATCTGGAGTGCTACTTAAAAGCATACCAAAGACTTATGCAAAGATTTAGAAAATAATGGTTTTAGAAACTGTTCTCCTCTCACAATAAATGTTACCTAAAATCTTGAGCTCAGCATGCTGAGAACGAACTAAATATACCTAACTAAATCACTGTAATTTAAAAGGAAAAGCAACAGAGCAGGAAATTAATAAATTAGTTAAGAGTTATCTAAATGAGTAACTTTCATCATCGTATTCAAGCTCATCTTCCTCATCATCTTCCAAAAGTCCATATTTAAATTTGCGGTAGACTGTGCCATCCTTGCCCATATACACAATGTCATCTTCTTCATCATCATCTTCATTGTCTTGATCTCTAAACTCAATCACTCTATCTTCCTGGTAACTGGGACTTTCATGGTAGTTGCTTGAGTAGGAAGGTAAGGTTTTGGAGTGATTTGTAAGCTTCTCATACCCACCTTTTTTGACAGCCTGGGTTTTGGCTTTTGATTTTTGCCAGATGAATACAATGGCTCCAATGACAAGCAGAAGCAAAATGCAGGTAACAATAAAAAAAGTAGTTTTGCTTTTGCTCTCAGGTCGTAGAGTGGTCCGTAATACACAGTCATCTACAACAGCAGTTAAAAAAAAAAGATTAAGTGATCTTGTGTGCAAGCTTATGGTGGGGGAGAGAGCAAAGTGGTGTATTTGACGCAAAACCCCAGTATAACCTTTATGCCTGCTTACATTTTTAAATGCATTCAACTAAATACCTCACTTTTCCAGTACAATTCCTGCAGGTGGGATAGTGTAAGCGTTGCTGGGATAGCTGTCATTCTTTATTAGATTAGAAATAATCAGAAAAAAACAGAAAAGCTGACAGGCATGCAAATGCATTTTGTTGTGATTAGCTCATAATGCAATAACTTGGATGGCTATGCACTGAAGTGAGCACTTCCCAGTCACCTGTTTTATGAAATACCTGGCCATTTAACACTGTAGCTTTCAGTGAGAGAAGGTGCCATTTCCCGCCTCCATCACAACTGCTGTTATTTGTGTAAAGTCTGTTCTGGTGATGGAGCAGTAGATTCACACATTTTTGCTTTATCCTGATTTTTGAATGCCAGCCTAGTCAACCCTTAAGACATCAGTACCATTACTGCTCTTCAGCATGGTCCTACCTTGTGTTTCATTGCAGTCACAGCACTCTGGGGTGCTGGGCAGGCTGGAGTCACTGCAGCAGGGCAGGCAGCGGCTTTCCTCCAGGTAGAGCTGCTGGCCGGCTGGACAGACTGTGCAGTTGAGAGGCCCAGGTCCCTTGCACTCTGTGCATGAGCTGTCACATCTCTCACACTTGGGCTCCTCCTCCTTCAGACACAGAACACAAGAAATGTACCTTTTTTGAATCATAGAATTAAAGTTTCAGGGTTGGAAGGGACCTTTAAGATCCTCTAGTTCCAACCCCCCTGCCATGGTCAGGGACACCTCCCACTGGATCAGGTTGCTCAGAGCCCTGTCCAGCCTGGCCTTAAAAACTTCCAGGGATGGGGCTTCCACCACTTCTCTGGGCAACCTGTTCCAGGGCCTCACCACCCTCATGGGTGAAGAACTTCTTCCTAGCTTCCAATCTAAATTTACACTCCTCTAGTTTGTATTCACCCCCCCTACTCCTATCACTACCTGGCATCCTAAAAAGTCCCTCACCAGCTTTCTTGCAGGCCCCTTTCAAATACTGTAAGGTTACAGTAAGACCTCCTCAGAGCCTTTTCCTGTCCAGATTGAATAACCTCAACTCCCTCAATCTGTCTTCATAAGAGAGGTGCTCCAGTCCTCTGATCATCCTCGTGGACCTTCTCTGGACACACTCCAACACATCCATGTCTCTCCTGTAATAGGGGCTCCAGAACTGGGCGTAGTACTCCAGGTGGGGTCTTGCAAGAGCAGAGCAGAGGGACAGAATCACTTCCCTCGACAGGGACACCTCCCACTAGATCAGGTTGCTCAGAACCCCGTCCAGCCTGGGCTTAAAAACTTCCCTTGACCCACTGGCCATGCTTCTCTTGATGCAGCCAAGGATCTGGTTGGCTTTCTGGGGTGCAAGTGTGCACTGATGGCTCATGTTGAACTTCTCATCCACCAGCACTCCCAAGTCCTTTTCCTCAGGGCTGCTCTCAAGCCACTCACTGCTCAGCCTATATTCGTGCTTGGGATTGCCTCGACCCAGATGCAGGACCTTGCACTTGGTCATGAACTTCATGAGGTTGGCATGGCCCCACCTCTCCAGCCTGTCAAGGTCCCTCAGGATGGCACCCCTTCCCTCCAGTGTGTCAGCAGCACCACACAACTTGGTGTCATCAGTGAACTTGCTGAGGGCGCACTCAATGCCACCATCCGTGTCACCGACAAAGATGTTAAACAGGGCTGGTCCCAACACTGATCCTTGGGGGACCAGACTTGTCACTGGCCTCCACTTGGGCACGGACATTTTGACAGCTACTTTTTGGGTGCAGCCATCAAGCCAGTTCTTAATCCAGTGAGTGGTCCATCCATCAAACCCATCAGCTTGGAGGCCAGGATGTCATGCAGGACTGTGTCAAAGCATTTGCTCAAGTCCAGGTACATTATGTCTGTTGCTCTTCCCTCATCTGTTTTGATGTTGTGAATTTTTCATAGAATACCACAAGATTTGTCAGGCATGATTTGCCCTTGGTGAAGCTGTGTTGATTATACTAAGCCATTAGTATCTCCTCATTATTCTTCTGCTCCAGCAGTGCCTCCAGGAGGATCTGCTCCATGATCTTACCAGACTCAAAGGTAAGACTGAGTGGACTATAGTTCCCTGGATCTTTTTCTTTCCCTTTTTGAAAATGGGGGTTATGTTTCCCATTTTCCAGTCAGTGGGGATTTCACTGGACTGCCATGACTTTTGGAATATAATAGACAGGGGTTTAGCAACCACATCTGCCAGTTCCCTCAGTACCCAGGGGTGTATCCCATCAGGTCCCATGGAGCTGTACACGTTCAGGTTCTTCAGATGGTCACAAACCTGATCTTCACTTACAATTGGCAGTTTTTCCTTCCAAGTTTTGTTTTGGATTTTTTTGTACCTGACCTGGCAGTTCAGCCCTGTCATTCACTGTCTAGGTTATCAGCTCTGGGCATGACAGGTGTCAATGATAAAATACAGTAGGGAGTGGGAAAACTAAAATTTGATTTTTATTTCCTGTATTCTGAGAGACATGCTTGTAGTGAGAGGGGGAGCTTAGAGATCTCACCTAACTAGACAGACAAAATTGTCAGACTGCAAGCTTTTTTGGTTGGAAAGTGTGGGTTTGGGGTTTTTTTTGCTAGTCCTGTGGTTGCACATCTGTCGTTCTTTGGCAGTAATGGTGATAAAGTCACCTTCAAGAAGTAAGAAAATTCCTATTTTTCTGCCATAGTACCAGGACCCCATATCTACTGTGAGGATCTGAAAACTCCAATAACCTTTCATCAAACTTGATATCAGACCTGCGAAGCTGCTTTTCCTGAATCAAAGACGTAAAGGTGAGCGCAGGAGGTCCAGCATCTCAGAGTCAAACAGCTTGCAAAGAGCTGCAGAACTCTGTGGTTCCCCAGCTCTTAAGCTTTATCTCAGCCTCAGATTTACAGGATGGCACAGTTAAGGGGACATTCCAGGCCAGAGACTCCTGTGTGTGCAGCACTGCAGGCTGCATGTCTTGCTTTGCTGCCACATAATTGAACACCTTTGGAAGGCTGTTGGTGTGCAAATCTGGAAGCTGGAGAGCCAGGGCTTGTGGCACAGACCCAAACCTACTTGTGGGCCTACTCTACTAATTACAGAGCTCTGTTAACTTCATCCTGTCCCTACACTAGAGGTTTCTGCCAGCAGTGTGATTTCTTACAGACAAAGCAGCAGAAATCTGTGGGGGAAAATCACTTGTAATGGAAGGAAAAAATACTATATTACTAATGTAGCTGATATTCTCGTGGCTTTGGTGTGATCACTGACAAAGTCATGCCTTTATGTTTTACTGGTAGAGGATCATTCTGTAGTAGACTACCCCAGAAAGAGAAACACTGCTTCCTCTACCAAGGGAATTAAAAACTAAGCAAATTTAAAGATAAGTGGCCTTGAAGACTCAGAGAAGGTCATTAGCATTCTGTGTTGTTTGCATTGTGTTCAGAGGTTAAAGTTCAGTATACAAATCACAGGGAAAATGTTTACAAATAGTTACCTCTTGTCCTGATGTCTCCTGGACTTTATATTCGCCTACGAAACAGTCTGAAATGCACATTCCACCTAATAAACTGTAGCTCCATACACAAGATGTGCAGCTGAATGCTCCCTTCCCTAAAAAGGAAAATAAAACAACAATACCACAACAGGAATAATTGTCAGCCTCCTTTAAAAATTACACTCATTGTTGCCACCAAGGAGAAGGATGTTTTTCAGCAGCATTCCTATTTTTCTAACTGGTATTAGAAAGATCTTGGGCCTAGTTTTGAGGTTTTATGTGCCCACAAAGTGTATTTCTTACATGTTTTGATCCTCAAGAAAAGCTGAGTTGGGTTTTATGGGGAAGCTTGGATGCGTTCAGGGAAATCAGTTGGGTCAGTGCACTGAAGTAAAATTGTGGGTAATGTTGGCCAATGTATTACTTGTCAATTACTTACATTACTTACTTGTCAGTACTTACTGCTACCTGACTATTTTCAAACCACAATGAATTAAGGTATCCTTATGTTTGAATAGCAAAATAAATTCTTCAGTTGCATAGGAAAAGAAGTTCTGTTCTTGGGGCAGAGCTTTGTATGCCTATTTTGTACTGGAGAATCTTATTGAAGACAGATACTGTTTGCTCTATTTCTGTGAAATCTTAAAGTGAAGGGTTTGCCTTTCAGGTTAAAATGCACCTGTCTGTCTTCCTGCTACTAGGCATTTTTTGCCACTCTCTGAAAGCAAGAAAAATGAAACTCAGGTAGCTCACATTAACAGCAGTTAAACAGCTGAAGTTAGCAACTTCCTATAACCCGATGAATCTCCAATGTGGTTTTCCTTAGTAGAGAGTTTACCTTCCTGCTTTGAGAAAAAGGAGATACCCAAATACTTCTTTGCTCATACACCATCAAAATATCATGCATCAGAACATCTACAGGTTTGCTGTTTAGAAAGGTTGGCTTGCACTTCATCCTAGAGTTTCTGTAATTATGGCAAAAAATATGTCCTGTGGTATTTATCTAAAATAAAGTAAAAATCAGTGGAAGAAATCTGTAAATTTATGTGTCCATCATTTTGTCCCAAATCCAAGCAAAAATATTTCTGTTCTTTTTATAATGTTGTTAAACAATTACATTTTAATAGTTCTTGAAGGTGGCTTCACCCTAAGAGTTATTTCTGCAATTTTAAATGTTATGTTGCAGTTAGCCATCTGTGCTATCCAGTATATCCACTAATAAAAACCAAGGTTTTTATGTTATATTGTAGTGTGGTCTAAGCTGCACAGTGACACCTGTTAGCTATCATCTCACGCAATTCAGATAGAAGAGGCTAACAAATGGGTACAACAGGATGAATACTGCTTGCTTCAGATTTGGACAAATTAGGACACTGAATAAGAAACTGAGTTAAATCTATGTGTCACAGAGAAAACTTTGCTTTTCACCCTGAAGAAATGCTTTGTGGCTGTTTCTACTTCTGTTTCTGTTTGCAGACTGAAAAGATGTGTTGGATTTAGGTTCCTTGCCTTTCACAGAGTAACACATAGAACAACTCAAAGTATTATTCAGTCATTATTCAGTGTTTGCACAAGAAACAAGCCTCAGCTCTATAACTGACAGGCCC